>LXPE01000003.1:139979-157550 GCA_001664025.1 Hanseniaspora valbyensis NRRL Y-1626
AAAATTAATAATAAAAAGCAACAAGGGAATAATTCAATCTTTTTGGTTACTATATTTATTACTTATGATATAAATATATATAGAAACCTTTAAACTAAAACTTTTATGTTTCTTGTAACAATTAATATTTATATAACCAAATCAGAAAACAAAAAAAAACAAATAACACATTTTTAAAATATCCATAAAACTAAGAAAAAAAAATGCTGTGTACGATGTTTCATAAATGGGGAAAGAAGAAGAAGAAAAAAAAAGGATAATACAATGCAAATAAGTCACATGACCCATTTAATTAATTAATTCATAAATTAAATGATCTAATAATAATCAATTAGACATATCCCACACATATATATTATTTAAAATGCTTATTTTCATACAATAGCAGTATCCATTAAAAGAGGTGTCTCTAATATTTCTTTTTGTTTATCAGTCTCATCATTCATATATTCATTTTTAATGATATTTGGGAAGAACAAAAGATTTATAACAAAACTTATACCAGCAAGAAACAAACCTAAATAGAGGAAGTGGAATGTATTGTTATAATATTGATATAGCTTAAACCCAGCATATGTAACAACTGAAGCAAACATCAATTCCATTATAGTAAACAATGAAAACAAGTTGTTATTCATTTTGTCTAATTTTTTGCCGCTATTACACATAGAAACATGGTTTATTAATATTATCAATATTATATTACTATTGTATTGGAAAATACTTTTAACAATCATATAGGACCAAGTAGCCAGTACAAGGTACTTTCTCTTACTATCATTATCAGTTTTATTATTTCCATTGATCGTAAAAGTTAGAATCACATTTAATATCAAATTGACACAATTTGCAATAAACAAATGTACATGATCTTTCTGTTTATTATGTCCCTGAGTTTTTAACAACCTTGAAACAAGTTTATCCATGAATTTATCAATCACAAAATATGATAAAAGACTTATTAATGAGTAAATTCCATTCAAATAATTTAAACTTATGTTTGTGAAGTAAGGTTTTTCATTCATTAAACCAACACTGATTATAACCGGTATAAATGCAAATGTTGATAATTGCGATATTTTAAGAATGAAAGTTGTGGCAATGGTTAAAGAACAATATGAGTAATTTACTTTATGATGTTTGTTGTCATCATCATCATCATCATTACCACTAGCACTATCTGAAGTTCTCTTATAATTTTTACCTCTTGGAATATACAAATAGATCAAAACCATTTGAAGTAATTGAAAGATCAATGACACAAACAAAACCTGGTATTCATTTATGTAATTTAACTCAATAAAAACATTTAACAAAAAAGGGGATAAAAACCCAACTAAGTAAATGAATCCATTTAGTCTTGATATAAGTTGATTTCTATTTTTATATTCATTTATGAATAAATATGTAAGTGTTATTGGCAATAGAAGAGTTGTATCAATGCTTTGCAATGATTTCATGAAAATATAATATGATAGCGAATGGGTCTTTGTTTTGTAAGGATTTAGATATATCATTTTAATGATTATGGAAAAAATGGAAAATGCTGTATTAATTTGATATTTGATATATTTGCTGAAAGGAGTGAAATGATTAAGAAGAAGAAATGATATCAAATTGATCATAGATACAGATATAGTCGTGATTGACATATATTTAAGATATGTATCATTATCTTGAAATAGTTTTATTTCCAAGTTTTTAATGATAGAGTCAGGTAAAACCAATATTGTTGAGGATAGACATAATATGAATATTATTGTATTAATATTGCCTTTCATGATATAACGCATTTAATTTAAGCAAATTTATTAGAATATATATATTATTTTAATAAGGTTGATCTCAATACAAACTTGTTAAATGGGTTTATATATCATTCTATTTATTAATTAAATTAATATTAGCATTAGAGAGTAAGAGTGTTCTTTATATATATAATTATATGTTTTAAAATAGAACATCTACTTTATAAAAAAAATAATTAGTTGTATATATAGATATATATACAAATAATTAAATTTTTGTTTACTAATATTTGCATTGTGTATCTCAATGTGGAGAATCATAGAATTTTCTAAGGTTTAAAAAATTTATTCATAAAAATTAAGAATAACATGTGTAAATTTTTTTTTTTTTAATCTACAAAATTATTTATAACTTTTAGATATATAATCACGTGTATGTCTTTTTTTTATTATTTTTTTTATATATTTCTTACTTTGTTAAATCTTTTTTTTTTTTTATACCTAAACGTATTAAATTTACAATTCTACTTCTTTAACTTATAGAAGCAATAATAAGCCAAACCAATAGGGTCATATACATTTATATATCTAACTACAATGACTAAAATTAAATATAAAAAACTTGAAAAAGTTATAGATACAGATGATACTTCTATATTACATCTAGATTTAGATAGTTTGAAAAAAGTATACAATCTATTAACAATAATATATCACAGAAACAAAAACCAACATAATATGAAACTATATTTTAAACATGTCAAGAGTCTAAGGAAATGTTTATATAATATATTAATTGAAACATTGGATAACAAAAAAAATATAACTTCTATCAAACTATATGGTTTAATAAAATATAATAGTAAGTTCAACAAAAATGTTATTAAAAAAATGGTTTATGATTTTTATAATGTTATTAATGCTAAAACTTTTATTAATTTAGCTATTGTCATGATCACTATTATATCAGAAATATATGATCTTCTTATATTTAAATATGTAAATGTAATAGATGATTATTTGAAAGATAAAAAAAATTTAGAAATTGTTAAAATAGGTAATAGATTAAGAATAATGGCTATAAAATATGAGAAGATAAATAACATAGATATCGATAGTGATGTTGCTGAAATAATGAACTCAAATAAAGATTCAAATTTAATAAATATTGATGTTAATAATGATGATTTAGGTGAAGAGATTGTAATTATAGAAGAAGAAGAAGAAGAAGAAAAAATTGAAATATCTGATAACGGTAAAACAACAATTAAAATATTAAAGAAGAAAACAGTCAAAACAGAGGTGCCTATAGAAAATAAGATAAAGAAGGTTAGTAAGAAAGACAAGAAAAAGAAAAAGAAAGGTAAAAGCTTAATTGATGATATATTTAGTGGATTTTGATTTCTTCCTCATCATTATTATTTTTTGTGATGACTTCACGTGATTATATCCTATTTAGGTTGAATCAGAAACAAAAAAGAAATTTTTTTATGTTTTTAATTTCCATCTTTTCTTTTTTTTTTTTTTTTTTTTCAATTTATTATTTTCTTCAGAACTTAATAAAGAAAGTTCTGATTCTTTGGTAACCACTAAATTCCAAATTAAAACAAAATATTTAAAATTAGCTAAAAGTGATCCAATGATTGATAGGAAAGTGTTTAAAAATTTAGTGAAACCTAGATATGCTGTAGCAGTAAAAATAGTATTAGCAAATCCAGAGTTTTCCGATGTGATAGTAATTCACTCTAAAACTTTAACTGAACAACCTGAAATTATTAAATTTAAGAATTTTGAAAGTTTTGTAAATAGTGAAACTGTTGATGTCAATGAGATGAAGACTTTATTGGTTAATAGTATTAGAGTTACAAGTTCTTTAAGAAACATCATTCAAAAAAATGATGATGATAATAAAATATGGGATAATTTCATTATTTATATGAAGGAGCAAGGCAATTGTATTTTAGACATAAAGAATGATGATAAATTACAATTAACTTTTGAAGGTAATGACAACTTTGAAAAAAGAATATTTACTTATATTGATTCATTGATGAGAGAACAAGAACAATTAGATGATATAATTTCAAATGATAAAATAACAACACTAGAAACACCATTAGGAGTAACTAGTGGATTATTATTATGCGAGGATGGTTATTTAACAGAAAGACCTAAAATAATGAAGAATGTATCAATAAATCCAGAAACTACTAAAATTAGTAATGTTGTATTGGAACGTTTGAATATACCAAAAACTAAAGAAAAACAACCAACTATTAGTAATGAAACTTCTATTTATTGTGACAGTGAGAGTATAATTACACAACATAATTTGATTCCAGGTCGTTTATTAGAAAAGCAAAATGAAATAAAATTCGAAACCAGTACTCCTTATTTGGATAGTAAAATGTCACATCTTATAATGAACCAAATAGAGGGATTCAAGAAATTCCAGAGTTTGAATTGTAATTTAGTTCCGTTTATAGATAGAGGAATAATCTTCAGTAAAGACAAAGGTGAAAGAATTGATGTTAAGACTTTAACTTTACCATTAATTGAATTTTTATTTGATATAAAGGATCCAGATAACTGGACAAGAGAGTTTTATGAAATAGATGTTAATTCTCTAATGATTGTTGGTGATCTAGGAAAAAATACTAGTTACCTAAAGATTCCTTTTAAAGAGTATGATTTCAAATATTTGAAAGAAAAATATTTAATATTTGATAATGCACAAACCTTACCATTTACAGATACTACAAAGCAAATACTTGACTCTCTGAATATAAGAATGATGTTACAACAAGAGAAAATAAAAATAGAAAGTGAACATAAATCAACTACTTTAGAATTAAATTTACCAGTTCTTTTAGCAGATGGTGTTACAAAAGATTTCATCTCAGTCAAATATAAATTCAAGAACTTCCAGTTGGTAACAAGTAATCATTATTCTGTTACTTATGATGATATAGCTGTATTTAACGATACAAATATTATAACAGCAAGTGATACTTATCCAAACAAAAAATATTTGTCTGCTGAACTAAATGATAATGATCATGTAGCTAATGTTGTTGTTTTGGATAGATTTAACATGACTATATAAAAAAGAAAGGAAAATCATTATATAGAAAACAATTTAAACTCAATTTTTTTCAACTTGTATATAGAATTTAATTAATTAACTCGTTTCTAAAATATTATCAGCTTTATTTATATATAATTTTTTTGAAAATTAAAGAACAAAGGATTTGTATCATGTGATTTCCCTCAAAATATATATTTATAGGAATAATTGAAATCATATTTTTTTTTTTTCCTATATAAAAAACACAAAAAAGTCTAGGCTATGATAATTTTTAATTTAAAAAAAAAAAATTATTTTTTTTTTTCCTATAATAATATAAAAACTCCTTCAACGATGTTTTCATTTTTTTTTGTCTTTATTCATCATTGGAAAAATTAAAAAAAACATATAAGAACCAAAATTAACCTTTAATAAAAGATATATATATTATCTTTTTTTTAAGAAAAGTATATACCTTGCTTGATATATTAAGTATCGCCAAAAGCATATTTAAAACTTACAACAGTAGTAAATTTTAAACTAAATTAAGATCCTATCGGAATTTTTTTTTTTTTTTTCAATATTATAATTTATCCAAAGATAATATTAATAATAAAAGTTCTAATTATAACAAATTTATGTTAAAGAAACTACAACAAAATTTAATCAAAAAATAAGTTTTTAATCTGTATCTTTTTATTAAAAAACCCCCATCCTTTTACTTTAATTATAAACAGCAAATTTTTTTTAAAAAAAAGTAAAAACAACTTGTTATCAAAATTTCAAAAAAAAAGTAAAAAACATAATGACTGAAAATAATACTTCATTACAAATAAAAGGCAATATTGATAGCAGTGATTGCAGTGTAATTGTAACTTCTCAAACACCCAATGCCCATGATATTTCAAATCAAGACATAAATTTCAAAAACAAAGATACAGAAGAACAAGAAGAAGAAGAAGAAGCGCAGCTTTCTGAGAATGCTTTTGATGAAGAATCTGATGATGATTCTGAATATACCGGATATATTTCTGTAAGAGATTTTGCATATGATGCTGAAAATCCATTACATTATGGTTATTTAGATGAAGATGAAGAGGATGAACAAGAATACATAATATCTGAGGATGATGATAATTACAGTGATAAAAGAAAAAGTTATTCTCTACCCAGAGAATATATCATCAACAAAGAAGGTATTGCCTTGTATGATTTTGAAAACTTGAATGATAATGAGCTTCCATTGAAAAAAGGAGATCTTATATTTATAAACTATAAACATGGTCAAGGGTGGCTTGTTGTTCAAAGATTAGATGACAGTGGAGAAGCTGGTTTAGTTCCTGAAGATTATGTCGAAATTATAGAAGATGAATTTTCAGAACATACGGAAAATACAGCAGAAGCTTTTGCAGAACAGAATATTGTTACACAAGATATGAATGCTTTAAATATACAAGATTAAAAAAAACAAGAAAAAAAAATATTTGCAAAAGTACAATTGTACCATTATCATTTCATAAAGGAAAATTAAAGAAAACATATATTTTATATTATATGCTAGTAAAAAAAAAAAATTTTTTAAACTATTTAGTTATTTATGAAATTTTCATTATCTAAATCTACTTCATCTGCATCTTTGATAAAATCACCCTTTTTCAAACTTATTAATTCTTGTCTATCAATAGCGCCACCTAATTCATTGGCCAATATATTATCAGACCCCTCTATATATTCTTGAACCATTTCATCAATTTCATTCATATTTTCTGCAAGCAGTAGCAAATAAGAAAATGCTATTTTAGCATCAACTACATTTTCATTTAAACTTTCATTATTTAAATTTACTGGTGTTTCCAATATTGTAGCGTTTAAATCATTATTCATAAATTGGTCTGGAGTATATTTATTGTTAATATCTAATGATTGATTTATATTAAAGTTTTTAATTTTCAAGTATAAATAGTTTAAAAACCCTTCTAAATACAAACCTTCAATATTATCATCTTCATATTTTTTTGATTCATTTAAAATTTCTAAACTTAAATCTAATTGACCAAGTTCCATTAAAAATTTAATCAAATTATAACAGAATTGTAAATCATTTAAAGAATCGCTTTCTTCACTTGAATTTACTTTAGCTGTGAATAATGACCATGCTTTTTCAAAACATTGTAAGGAATCATTAAACTTTTGTTGAGAGATTTTGAAAGAACCATATTGCAACCAAACATTAGCAGAGTTTTCATCAATCTTTAAACATTCATTCAAAAAGTTTTCACATTGTCCTTCTGCTTCAGGAAGCATACACAAATCAGTCATATAAATTTCACACATTGATAAGTATCCTGAAATCATTTTGGATTTATCATCTTGAGTAATTTCTTTTTTTGTTTTAATGTTTTCAATACCTTGTTGGTAACTTTTGATACCTGATTCTCCACCTAGTAATTGACCAAAAATAAAAAACTTTTCATTGGAAGATAATGCTGATTTTGGATCTAATTGCATTAATGTAGTCAAAACTTGGTAGAATGTTTCATCTTCTAAATTTTCTAATTCAATATAAGCTTCTAATAGTAATTGAAGTATTTGAATTTGTTGTTGCTCATTAGAAATATTGGTACTTGATAATATTGGGTTTAATTTTTTAATTGTCTTTTTGTATTGTTTACCATTGTTTTGTTGTTGAGAAAGTTGAATAGCTAAGATAATATCTTCCTGAGTATATTCTTTAGCAGCCATATTATATGTATATATATATTATAAAAACTTCAGTTTGTGGGTTTTTTGGATAATTTTATACATCATATTGTAAAAATTATAAACAAAACAGCTATAAGATTTAACTCTTTTTTTTTTACTTTTAAATTAATTCACGTTTCTTTTTTGTTTAACTCAATATCCCAAAATGGAAGTTTTATCGGATATTATATGCTTCAAAATTTTATGTAAGCAAAAACATGGTATATAAAAAAAATAAAAAAAAAACTTTGGTTAATGTTTTCCAATAAATAAGAAAAAATAAAAACACACACTTGAATCAATTATATATAAAACGTTTATTAAAAAACCATGATCATTACCGTATATGTTACCAGTGGTTACTTTTTTTATAGAGGTCGCTTACTTGGGATAAATGTATTTTGATATTTATTGTTTATTCATAATTCTTGCTTTTTACTAGAATTATACGAATTAATATGGTATGATCATCACCTCCCTTTTTTTTCTAATAAAATTTGGTCTAAAGGATGAGTACATCTTTCCAATTTTTATTTATAAAATTAATTAATATATGTATGTATATATGAATTTATATAAGATAATTAAAATTTAATATTTTGTGTTTTTTTCAAAAAGAAAATTACTGTTTTAAGTGGTTTTTTATTTTTAATATTATTATTTAATTCTATACTTTTTTCTCGAATTTATCAAACATAATCAAGAGAAAAAAAAAAAGACAAAAAAAACCCCCTTCCAAATAGAATACTATAATTAAAGTAACCAAGTTTATAATAATAGTATAACAAATTAAATAATGACTAATATTAGATCAAAGCATAATAATAAAAATAAAACTACCACTAATAGTAAACCAGTTGTAACTACAAGGTATAGAAACGATATACCATTAAGATTATTAAAAGAATGTATAAACTATCCTATAGAATTAAAAACTGCAAATACAAGTGGAAACAGTAAAAAAAATAATAGTAAATTTTACCAGGGAACTCTCAAAGATGTATCAGATAATATGAATGTTATACTAGATGAAACAACTATAATTCAAGGAAATAAAATAAAGTACATTGTTTTACCAGATATAATGAGATTTAATCCTTTATTGAAAGGGAAAGATGAATTAGTTTACAAAAATAAAGAAGTAAAACAAAAATTTAAGAATCAAATAAGTAACAAGACACAAACAGAAACCAAAAAGAAAAATACTAAAGTCAAGAAAGAACAAAAACAAACTGATGCTAAAGATCTAGCCAAAGAACTTGAGAAACGAGAATCTTTAAAGAAAGAAGGAGTTAAAACTAACAAAAGAAAGTTGGAACAAGAAGAAGATAAACCTAATTTACCAAATGAAGATAAATCTGATATTAAAAAAGCTAAAAAGGAATAATCAACTAAATACTATTTATAAAAAACACAAAATTATTACCATTTTATTTGTATTTATATTCTTGATAATGCACGTGATATTTTAAATCTGATTATCTAGATTTGTTTATATTTATATATATGTAGGTTTTTTTTTTTTCAAATCGTGTTGAAAAAAAAAAACAAAAAAACAACACAACAAATATATATTAAGGTACTAATTTTTCAAATATTTAAATATATTAATACCAAAACAAAAACTTTAAAATACAAAATTAACCCTTTTTTAAACAGATGTCTGATACTGTTGATTTATTTCAAGTATATGGTATATCTAAATCAGGATTACATTCAGGTATTTCATATGATATAGAAAGTACCGAAAATAGTAACCCTTGGGATCAAATTAATTATAATATAAACACTAAACCAATTTCAGATTTAAAAGAAAATAAAGAAAATGAACCTACAAATATACTGTTGAAAGATTATTCAAATTTTGATATATTTGCGAATACAAGATTGGATTTTTCAAAGGAAAATGTGGATACATCAATAAGTTCTATTGAATCAGAAAAAGAACGTCAATTATTAAATCCTTTTAATAATGATTCTCCAATAACTTTATCTCAACCACATTATGAACTAATAACATCAAAAATAACATCATTCAATGAAAATGTTAAAAAAGGTTGTTATGATATAACTTCTATAAGTTTTGATACTTCCGAATTTCTAACTCTTTATAGTTTATTAAACAACCATTCATTGAACTTATCTCATTTATTAAAAGATGTTAAGATACATGAACAAAAACTTCAAAGCTCAATCCAGTCAAATTTTAATGATATATTGATATTGAAAAGCAATCTAGATTCTGTTCTACAAAACTATGATTCTTTTTTAAAAGGCGACACTCATTACAACAAAAATTATGAAAATTTGAAACATAGTTTTAATGAACTTATGAGAATGGCTAATGAATCTCATAATGAAATAAACTCAATTAATGAGTTCATTGGTAACTTTGATAAAGTAAAAGGAAACAAAACTGTTATGAATTTACTATGTTTACCAAATGTTGTACTATCTTTGTTTCAATTAAACAGAATTGATGAAATGATTGATATACTTGTATTATATGACAATTACAAGTTGCAATTCAAAAAAAATAAAAGTAAATTCAGCATTTTTTTCAAAAGAATTGATGATGAAATATATGAAGTTTTGAAAAATTATAGACAAAAAGTTTTGAATGAAATAAGGGAAGATTTAAAAGTTGCTAATTTTGAATACCAAGATTTACTAAATGTAAATAATTATGATGAAGAAGCCAGTGATATTGAAAACAATGAAAACATTTTCAAAATCTTTGAAAGACTTTTAGTCATTAATCATAATTATAATGCTATTAGCTCTTTGTATACTGAACATATTTCAAAAGAAGAAGATACTGAAGAGGAAGAAAATGTTAAAAATATAATTGATTATTGGATCACTCTTCAACTAGCACAATTTGAACAAAGTTTAACTGTTATAGATAAAACATGCACTTCCTTTGTACAAATTGAAAGTAAAGGTATAAACAACAGGATTGTTAAAAACAATAGTAGTATTATAAGATATTTAAGAAACTATTTAACTTTATTGACAATGAATAGTAATGATGGTTTTTATAATGAAGTAGAGGAAGAGGAAGATGACGAAGAAGAGGATGAAGATGAATATAGTAATGTAGAAAAAATTCTAGCTATATTCAACAATGTAACCATTAATAGTAAAAAAAGTAATGATTTTTGGAAAAAATGGAATAAATTATATGAAATGCTATTACCTTTGGTAAACAATTTATCCAACTTCAACAAAATTTTAACTAATTTAAAAAATGTACATAATTCTAAATTATATTCAAGATTTATTTTAGAACAGGAAGATTTTAAAAAAATGGATTTAGTTGATGAATTGTTTGATAATAATGATCATTTGATTCCAAAAGAATATTACACAATTGAAACTTTTTTCAAAAACAAGTTAAACGATGGTAAAAAATCACCAATAACAACAGAAAACAGATATGATCAAGTTTATTTGTCTGATAATGGGGGTACTTTGACAGAAGATTTACAAATTATTGAAAATAGTATAAAAGAAAAAGTAAATGAATTCATTCAAAACAATATAATTAAAAGATTTTTTAACAATGATGGTAGTGACAATGAACTAAATATAGATTCTAATTCTTATTATTTGCATTGGGTTAGACCATTGTCAATTTTAAACAATGATTTGAGATTATTCTACACAAAATTAAACAAAAAAGAAGACGTGACTCAACTTTCTACCCAACTTGTTGCTGTATTAAATGATATGCTATTAAAAGATATTAACAATTTAGTTTTATTAGAAGATTGGAAGACAATGAATCAAAATAGTAATTTGACAATTTCATGCTTGTTATTTGAAAAAATCTTAATTATGCATACAAAACTTGTTGATGAGATTACCAATACTTTATATCCAAATGTTGTCATCAAATTAGTCTACGACTGTTGTCAAATTTTGATGCATGATTATTTAAAGAGTGATAAGCAATTGATAGTATTGAATAATTTGGATCATTTGAAAAACATTACTATTCCCAAATTAGCAAAAATTTCTCATAGCAACCCATTTGTAGCAGTAACGAAAGAAATTGAAACATCGAAAGATAAAACAATAAATAATTATATTTTGAAAGATTGTAGAAATTTGTATAAAATTATCAATCAAGCTACACCATATAAAACTGCAGACTTTAGCAATTACTGGTCTACTTTCACTGTTGATAATAGTAACACATTCAAGATATCTAACAATATTGTAGGTTCTTTGATCAATTTGAAAATTATTGAATCTAATATTAATATGAAATTTAAATCTGTTCAATTGATAAATAGAGTCAAAGAGAGATATTTGGAGATTGTTGTAGAATATTTTTCAAAGATTTTGGATTTGAGTGGAAGTATCAATTTATCAATTGATTGTTTCTTACAAATGGGGATTGATTACTTTTATATCTTACAAGAGATCCAAGTTCCATTTGATATTGATGTTTTGAAAAACAGTAGTAACAATAACAGTAAAAAAAACATTGTTTATACATTTGTTTTCAAATTAATACATGTTGCCTTCAATGATGATTTAGAACAGTTTGAAAATTATTTTGATGAAATATATAATATTTTACAAACCTCAATTTAAGGGAAAACATCAGCATGTTTTCTTAAATTGTGGTTAAAGTATATAGGACATAAGTCAAAATCTTCATTAGTAACAACAAAATCTTTGAAATCATTATTTTGAGATTGTAAAGCGTTATTGAAAGCTTTAGTCTTTCCATTATTACAGGTATAATCAGATTTAACAAAACCAATCAAATGACCAGTTTCACTTTGATTATTAGTATTGTAAATTAAAGATGCTTCTTCACTTTCTGGACCATTAGCTACACTCAATATAGTATCATCAATTTTGGTAGTCTTGTTTAAAACTAATTTACCATTTTCAAAATCAAAGACAAAAATTTTGGAAACACCTTCAATTATAGCTATAATTTTATTGTCTTTAGTGTTGTGGAATAATTGACTAATGCAGAATTCTCTGATAGTATCTTGACCTTCCTTTTGGAATCTTGGTAGAGCATTGTGAATCTTTTCTACAATATCATCATCTTTGATTAAATCCAAGTAATTGTATTTATCTAAAACTTCACCAGTCTTCCAGTTGGAAACCATGATGAAATCATCACCACCAGCAGAAATCAAATAAGAGTCTAAAACTACAAGAGTAGAAATAAATTCTTTATGACCAAAAATGAATTTATTAAGAATGAATGATTGAGGTAGATGAGATAGTTTTAAATGTTCATCTCTATCAACAGATAATAAATAGTTTTTACCACTTTCATCTTGTAAGTGTTCAACATTAGTTAATAAACCAACATGTCCTAAAATAGGTTTCATTTCTTCTGGTTTGATGACAGATGCATCATTGTTTTTAATATGGTAGACATCACCAAATTTATCACCAATGTATAAGTTTTCTTCAAAAGAGGTCAAACAGTTTGGTCTCTTTGGGAAAGATTGTTTTTTGAAAAAATCAAATCTGATTTCTTTTTCCTCATATGTGATATTGAATATTATTACAGATTTTTCAAAATCTGATATTATGTAGACTTGTTGTTCATTCTTTGATAAAGAGATGGCTCTTAAAAACTCATAGTTTTCTAGTTGATGTTTGTTTGGCTGATAGTTGCTAGATTTCTTCTTTTTCTTTTTAATAGTTTTACCATCATCATCAACTTTTGTAGTTTCAATTTCTTTTTCAATTATTTGTGGTAAAGAATCTTTAAATTCAAAGATTTTTTGAAAATCTTTTGTCAAAGAGTAAACTTGAAAAGTATCTTTGATTAAAGCAAATAATAAATCACCGTTTTTATTAGTGACAATCTTTTGAAAAGGATGTGTGAATAATTTATTTTCTAAAGACATATTTTTTTTTTTTTGGTAATGATATGATATTTCTTTATGCATACATGTAAGTGATTATTTTGATATAAGTTTAATCAATTATAAATATTTTAAATAAATTTTTCATTTAAAAAATATGCATATTCCAAATTTTACTCATAACAGCATTAATATATTCACTTTTCTTCAAACTTTTATGGACACGGCCTTTATTGCTGAAACAATTTACTAAAGCTTTTTTAGAAAATGTTGATAATTTTGCACTTATAATCTTGCTCATCAATGGCTCATAAAGTTCTTTGTTTTGTTGAAATAATTCGTTATATTCATATGTAGAAGGATCTAAAGAAGATATAATTTCATCTTCACTCAAAACATGTTCCTTATTGGTTAACTCTTTTTCTAATAAATTCACAACTTTTACAGTATTTATAACAGAATTTACATTTTTTTGGATATTAGTATTATCATTGTTTAATTTATATCCACGATCTTCCAATGAGTTTAAAGAATATAATTCATTACGTTTAAATCTTTTAGTTTTTACTCCTTTTTTCTTGGCTAATTCTGCAAGTCTTTGTTTTTGTAAATATAATGCATCTCTTTCTGCTTTATCTCTATCACCACTTTCTTTCAAAAAATCAAAAATATTTCCTACCCCCTCAACCTCAATTTCCTTAAAATCAGTTTTGACTAAGTTATTTTCATCATTTAATTTTTCTTCAGGTATATTGTTATCTTGGTCAAATTTTTTATCATTTAATAAAAAATTTTCTTCATCTTTACTTAAAAAAAATTGTTCTTCATCATAAGATTGATCAATATCAAATGTTTCTTCATTATCAAGTTCTATATTTTCATTATTAGTATCATCTATAATTTCTTTTTTTGTATTCAAATCTTTTAAATAATTTTGAAATAAATCATGTAATTCTTGATTGTTCTCTTTCTTTTGTGAATTGTATTTTAAAGAAGTTGTAACAAAGTTTCTTGCATATACAGAAGAAGGGTATCTTAGTTGTTGTTTATAAAAACATCTCCTTAGCATATTATATGTAACAAATGAACTTTCAAATGTGGTTATATCAATCTTTGATAATTAATTTAATAATCTCATTTAAAGAAATAAACTTTTGTTTAAATTATTTTTAAATTATCACTTAAATAAAACAATATAAAATTTGAAAAAAAAAAAAAAAATTTCTTTTTTTTTTTTCCATTCTTCAAAAATTATCACGTGAATTATTTACTTACCAAAACAGAATCAAGAAGGAATCAGAACCCCGTTAATTTCCTAATTTGGATGTTCCGGGTGGTGAACTCCATTTTTTATTTCTAAAAACTGTTTTTTTTTTTGAAAGGAGAAAAAAAATGGGCCATTTTTATACACTTATCAGTTTAATCATTAACTCAAAATCAGCAAAGATGATTGCGCAAAAAAAAGAAAGATGTTTATTAAAAAAGGACTTTTTTAAAAACCCAATTCAACTAACTATAAAAAGAATATATAAGATTAATAAAAAACATCTTTTTTGAAACAATTATTTATTTATTTTTTGTGTTTCAATGTATATCATTAGAGAATAATAAATAATATTTAAATATAAATAATAAACAAAACCAGTGATTATTTATAAATACATATTATTTATTATACTTTAACTTCTTATGAACCAAGCAAATATTTTAAAAAACTCATTTAAAAGACAACAGATTTTATCAAGTAGATTGTACTTAAGCAAAAGATCTTTTGGTGCTGCCTCAAAGACTCTGAAACCTACAATGGTTGCTTCTATTCCTTCAGCCACACACCCTTTCAATAATCAATTATTAGATAAAGAAGAAACAGAAAAATTAGCTCAATTAAAAGCTCCTTTGCCTGATGCCTTTTTGTCTAAAATTCCTAAAAGAGATTTGTTTTCTTTATTCTTAATTGGTTGTTGTTCTTTGAATAAGCCAATTTTAGATTTAGTTATCAAGATCTTCCCAATTGTTCCATTACCATTGATTAAATATTTTATTTATAATTTATACTGTGGTGGTGAAAACTTTAAAGAGGTTTTGGAGACTGGTGCTAAATTGCAATCTACTGGAGTCAATAATATGATGTTATCCTTAACTATTGAAGACTCTGAAGGTACAAAAAACATTGATATCAATTATATTGTTGAAGAAACTAGCAAATCTATTGAAGGAATTTTAAAACCACATTTATTAAAACAACTTGATGCTATTGTTGCTTCTGGTAAGTCCAACATCAATGATATTCCACCTGGATATATTGCTTTAAAGCCAAGTGCTTTAGTTAAAGATCCATTTAATACTTTATTAAACTATGATATTAACTCTCCTAATGAACACTGGAAAAAACAATCATTAGACTTATTCAACAACTGTGCTAAAATTACTCAAGTCATTCGTGATTTAAATGAAGAATTGTCTAAACAATATCCAGACAGAAAGACTCCATTCTTTGTTTCTACTATTGATGCTGAAAAATATGATTTACAAAAGAATGGTGTTTATAAATTGCAAACTCAATTATTCAAAAAATTCAATAAAGTTACTGATAAGCATATTTCTGTTATTGGTACTTGGCAATTATATTTAAAAGATTCTCAAAAGGATTTATTAGATGATTTCAAAGCTGCTGAAAAGGATGGTTCTTACAAAATCGGTTGTAAACTTGTTAGAGGTGCTTATATCCATTCTGAAACTAACAGAAATCAAATTATCTATGAAAACCAAAAGGGAACTGATGAAAACTATAACTCTACCTTAGCCATTGTTGCTAATGACTTATTGGCTAACAAGGACTCCAAATTCGGTCATTTGGTTGTTGCTTCTCATAACTATAACTCCCAATTGATAATCTCTGCCAAGTTGGCTGCTGCTAAAAAGACTGGTGCTGAAGGTCAATACAAGATTGTTTTAGGTCAATTGTTAGGTATGGCTGATAATGTTACTGATGATTTGGTCCATAACCATGGTGTCAAAAACATCATCAAATATGTTCCATGGTCTACCGACTCCTATGAAACCAAAGATTATTTATTAAGAAGATTACAAGAAAATGGTGATGCAGTAAGATCTGACAATGGTCTTCCTTTATTAAAATCTATATTTAGAAGTTTAAAACTTTAACATTTACTGATCTTACATATATATATAACTAATACATAATATTAACGTTAATATAAATACATAAAAAAAACTCCTAGTTCATAAAAAAATTGTTTTTTGTCTTTTTTGTTTTTTCTAATCTTTCATTTTTCTTATGGGCGTCTTGATGAATTGTAAAATAGTTTGAATAGAAGAAGTTGATGGTGTTGAAATATTTTTGGATGAAAGATCATTTTCAACTTCACTACTTTCCCTTTCATCAATGTTATTATTGATAGGAGTTATTAATCTTTTGTTTTTATGATTAAATGTTGATTTTCTTTGATCGTTTCCATTACCAATTATCAATGTTGGTATTCCTTTTTTGGAAGTAACAACTTTTGATGGAGGTGATTCAAAAGTTGAATTAGAAGAATTATTACTTTCATTCATGAAATTATAATTTTTTGCTTGATGAGATGATAATCTTTGTTTTTTTCTGACAGAGTTAATAACTGATAATTTTCTTTTTCTATTACTTTCATCAATCAAAAAATATTGATCATCATCATTATCTTCTTCGTCTTTTTTAATATCATTATCATCAGCTAATAATTCTTTGTTAAATTGAGCAAATCTTTCATTAATACTATTTAAAGTTTTTTTCTCAAACATTGGTGATCTTCCAATAATTCTTGTGTCTAATAATTCTTTCAATTTAGATTGTAAAAATTGATGTCCTATATCACCATTAAATTTAAATCTAAATTTAGTAGAAATACTGTTCATCACCAATTTCATATCATTTATAAATGATTCATTATTGATATTTACTAACTCAACACTATTTACAATATCAAATTTACACAACCCTTCCAAATCAAACATCTTGCTATGGCCATTACTCCAATAAATTATTAAAACATCAATCTTATAGTGGTTTGAGCGACTAATTTCGTTTATCATTTGCTTTAATTTGATAAATTCCTTATCCATAAAATCATCAATATCAAATATATCATTATTAGTAATACCAGTA
>LXPE01000003.1:228929-239971 GCA_001664025.1 Hanseniaspora valbyensis NRRL Y-1626
GTATAGGAAGAGAAGATTAAAAACAATTAATTAGGAAAAAAAAGGAAAGTCAAATCAGAAAATAACAGCAATATTGGTGAAAATGATGGCGAGGATGAAGATGCTGAAGAAGAGGAAGAAGACGATGATGAAGAAGAGGAAGAAGACGAAGATGAGGAGGAGGAAGACGAAGAAGAAGATGACGAATTTGATGAGTTTGATGAATTTGGAGAAGATGAAAATGTACTTATTGATGAGGATGAAGATGGATTTGAAGAAATTTTTGAAGCAGATGCAAATAATACAAAAGCTAATCTAGAAAATTCTGACCAAAATGGTTCTAAAAATCAAAATCTTGTTGAAACTTCTACTGTTCCTTTCTCTTGGAAAATAGAAAATCCAAAAATTTTATCTAGTTTAAACTACATGTCTTTTGAAGAAAGAATCAGACAAGAATTGAAGAACCTTGGAGTCTTTGGTGTAGCAAATAAGTCTTTGGGTAAAACAGAAACAGAGAATGAAGCACGTAATGATATTGATTGGGTTTTGGAGAAAGAGGATGATGAAGTTTGTTCAAATTTGAGAAAATTGCAAGTCAAATTAAGAGCCGTCTCTCAAAGAAATAATCAAAGAAAACAAGTATTGAGACCAATTTTGAAAAAATATTTGGCTTTCCAAGATTATGCTCAGATATTGGAAAATTTGAATAAACAAGTTGATCATGAGTATGCAAGAAGATTGAAAAACTCACATACAAAGAAGAAAAAGAAAACAAATGTTGACAATCATGCAGCAACAGCAGCAAATATCCAAGATTTGAAATCATCTCATCAATTCCAAATGCAACAACAAGAAATTCAACATGGTATCGCTGATGTTAACTTGAAAAAATTATTAGAAAAAAGAAAAAAATGGATGGATTTCATTGGTATAATCTTTGCTAATGATGAGAGTGATGAAGAGGAAGAAGATTATGAAAACGAAAAGGAACAAGAGCAAGATCAACAACAACAAGAACAGAAATCTATTGGAGAAGACAACAACCTTGCTACTGAGAATGAAGTTGAAAAAGTTCCAAAGAAGATCAAGAAGTATATGGTTTCTGAAAATGATTTCTTAATGGATGGTGTGGAAGAAATTGGTGCACAATCATTAGATCCAGCTGCGAACATGAAGAGACCACCAAGAAAAAGTGTTTTTAAAAACATGAAATAAGAAATTATTTTATTTTAATTGAATATATATATATATAAGAATAATAATACTTTAATTCAATGTCAATATATTTTTTAAAAAAAAACAAGAAACTATTTACATACATTATTTATTTATTCATTTTTTTTTCTTTTTTTAAATATTTAATTACTGTGTAGTAATTGCTTTATTTCAGATAAACTTGGTACTTGGGTAGTTTCACCAAATGAAACTATAGCTAAAGGAGAGTCTTTATTTAAAGATTTTCGGCACCAATCAATAACATCATCTTTTTGAATTGATTCCAAAGTTTTAATTATATCTTTAATACTGTATGTTTTACCCATAGTACAAACTTGTCTTCCGATTTCTTCAAAGATTGGAGTTGTAGCATCTAGAGACAAAACTAAGGAAGAAACCAATAAAGATTTGCATCTTTCAAATTCAAAGTCAGAAATATCACCACTAGCTAATCTTTTCCATTCCTTAATAACTTCAGAAATGATTATTTTAGGATCTTGTTGTTGGTTTGAGTCTAAAACTAAGTACATACCCCAAATACCAACATCACCATAAGTGGTAGAGAAAGACATGTATGATTCAGCTAAACCTTTGGTACCATTTGCTTTGGCAGCAGCAGAAGCTAGTGGTGATGAATTGTTTGTTCCTTGACCTTCTTGTTTAGACCAATTACCAACGATAGATTGAGCCAAAATGGATTTGAAATAATCAGTAGAAGACCATGAAGCACTTTGAATTGCCATTGCTATATTTGTAGTTGTGACATTATTGTCTTGTAATTTTTTTTCACCAGAAAAGAATTGAGTTGGAACAATATGTAATGGTTCGGTAGCATTAATAGTTTCTTGTATATTATAATCTTCAGCTTTTGGCAATTTACCAAAATATTTATCAACTATACTAACAAAACTTTCATGTTCAACAGCACCAACACCAACAATAACCATTCTGTTCCCTTTATAGTGTTTATTAGTGAAAGATTTAATATCTTGTCTGTCAATTTTTTTAATATTTTTAATTGGACCTAAGATTGGGAATCCCAAAGAACTTTCTTTGAAAATGATAGAATGCAAATGGTCAAAAACGACTTCATCATACTGAGAATCTACAAATTCACTCTCTCTTATAATCACATCTCTTTCATTTTCAATATCTTTCTTTTCAAATTTAGAGTTTGTGACAATATCTGAAATAACATCAATGACATTTTCCAAATGTTCTTTTAAAGTATGTGAGAAGTATACAGTATTTTCTCTAGAAGTGTAAGCATTTAAATGGCATCCATTGTTTTCAAAGAAGGATTCCATTTCATATTTTGTTCTTTTTCTTGTACCTTTAAAAGCCAAATGCTCCAAAAAATGGGCAACCCCATTGTTATTATGAACTTCAGCTCTAGAACCTGTCTTGATGAAAACACCAGCTGTGGCAGTTCTCAAATCTGGAATTTTCTTGGAGACAACAGTTACACCATTTTCCAAGTGAGATATTTTACAACTTAAAATATCATCAACATCTGCTGTGTCATTTGAAGTTGTGATAGGAGATTCAATTTTGATATTGGATAAATCTTTTAATGGTGTAGTTGGTAGTTTAAAATCAGCAGTTGAGTTATTGTTTTTGTTTTGAAATAGGTCATTTAGAAATAATCTTTTTTGTTGTGGTAGCAAGACAGCTTGTGCTCTAAACACTTTATTACTATTTGTACCTAGTATTTTACTTACTAAAGACATTATATTTATTAAGAAAAAAAAAGAAGACTTGGGGTTTTAATTATAAATCTATTATAATTGATTTCAAATTGATAAAGTTCTTTTATATATATATATATATATATGTCTTTATTTTATTATTATTTTCTAATCAATCATGTAATTTAGAGATATTTTTTTTTGAAGAAAAAAAAAAAAATTATGAAAGAAGGAAAAGATCTAAAAGTTTGAAAAAAAAAGTAAAATATGGTAGCGGTAATATCACATGATCTTTTTAAAATTTTTTTTTTTTAAAAAAGAAAATTTTCGGTTTTACAACTTCCTCTAATTTTTTTTTTACTTGGATTTATGGAAAAGTAAAAAAAAGGGGAGTTAAAAAAAAAAAAGTCAAGATATATATTTACAAAAGCAGGACATATATTTCAAATGCGGAAAAGTCTAAAATAAACGAAATGATTCTCTCTTTTTTTTTATAAAGTAAAAAAATTTTTTTTATTTTTTATATTATTAAATTATTTACAAAATTGTAACTTTTAAAAATCATACAATAATCATGAAAAAAAAATGTTTTTTTAAGAAACCTTGAGAAACATAAAAAAAGTATCTTAATTCACATATACACAATATATTTAACATAATGTTTGGTTTCAAATCTGCTGCTAACAGAAGCTCTTTATTGTTGAAAAACAATTCTACTAAAAAATTATTGATCAATAGCAATAAAAACTCCCTAAGACATTTCACTATTCCATTCTTACCTACTTTACCACAAAACCCAGGTGGTGTTAAAGGTTCTATCAATGATAATTTGTCTCCTCCACATGTTGACAAGATGCATGCATCCTACCATTGGGATTTCGAAAAAGTTGTATCTGTTGGTTTGATTCCATTAGTCTCTATGGCTTTAATAAATAATGGTTCTATTTCCACTTTAGTTGATATAAGTTTGTGTTATACATTATTGATGCATTGTTATGTTGGTTTCCAATCATGTATCATTGATTACATTCCAAAGAGAGTCTATGGTGTTTGGCACAACAGAGCTATGTACATGTTAACTCTAGGTACATTTTTATCTGTCATTGGTATTTACGATATGAATACTAATGAAAAGAACAGTGGTTCTGCTGGTTTAGTTAGCAAATTATGGGCTGCTAAATCTGAAAAGGTTGAAGAAGAAAAGAAATAAAACAAAAATTGAGATCTCAACTTCAAAGCATTAGGAAACAAAGAAGAATTAAACATACAAAAAAAAAAAATTAAAAAAAAAAAGAAAAGAATGGAAAAGGTTGAACCTTTTTCTATTTTTCTTTATAAAATATTTATCTATTTATTTAAACAAAAAAAAAAAACCCCTATTTATCACAAATTTTTTTTTTTTAAATATAAACACAAAACTTATAAAATGAAACATTTAAAAAATATTACCATGTTCACTCTTTTTTATATGATTAAATTAATCTGATGATTAATTTGATTAATAGATTTTTTTAAAAAAGGAAATCTATAGCTTATTTGTGAATCGATGATTTTGTTAAATTTAGCATGTGACTTGTTAGATTATTTTATTTTTTTTTCAAAAAAAAAAAATGTTAAAAAAAAAAAGACGCGTTAAAGACATATATATATAAATACACTTTTCTTATGAACATATAAGATGATCTTTAAACTTAATTACTAAACTTTAAAAACTATTGGATAAACCAAGTTCAGATAACAAATATAAAATACTATGACTAATGAAAATGAGCAAAATGATAATTTGGATTTAAAAGATGTTTTAAGAGAAAAACCTCCAACCTATCTTATACCAAAATTTAACTTACTACATCTAATGTCATTACCCAACAAGGATTTACTTGAATTGAAACCAATTTTTAATAATGATATTGATTTAATAGATGAATCAGAAACAGTAAATAAAGAATGTATACAAAAAAATGGTACATATGATTGGAAAAAACTTAATTCAAAATTAAATATTTCTGAAGAAGACCAACAAGAATTAAATATTCTCTTGGATTCAATTGATTATAGTAAAATTAAATTTCAAAAATTTGATAGCATTCAAAACATTTTAAAACAAAATGATACAGAAATACATGATTATCGACACTTTAAAGAACTAAGTGAATTAGCAAAAAAATCTTTGAAACATATGGTTCAAGAGGATTCTGTTCAAAGTTCATCATTTCCCTCTTCAAATACAGAGAGTATCAATAATAATAAAAGAAAACTTCCATTCTCAGATCATGACTTAATACCAACAAAAAAAATAAAAATTAAATTACAAAATAGCAATGTGCTTCTGTCTCAACTGAAATTTTCTACCATCAATTTTGCAAGTTTTCATGAAGATTCCATAGAGAATATAGAAAGATTGATAATTGAATTTGGACATTTTTTGACTGTTTTGAATATGAATGATTTCGAAAATAATGAAATTTGGTTTAAATATATTGTCTCTTCCGATAAAAATGACACTGTGGATTCTGAAATTGGATATGGTATCAATCCTTCTTTTATGAAGAGTATTGAGTTTTTTGTAGGAACACTTTATAAATTTTTTCAAGATGGAAAGTATTCCTATACTCTTGACATGTGGACAAATTTTTCTCAGTTATTAGATTATCTTTCATTGAATCTTTTATTTGATGATGAATCAATAAATAATGGTAGATCAGTGAAACTAAGTACAATTAAACTCATCTTTGAGATTTATAAATTCTCACTTTTAAAAATTGAGGATACCACTTTGGATAAAAATAATCTTAATAAAGTTAAACCTTTTAAATTTGATGTAATGGAGAGTTGTCTAAGTATAATCTCTGAATATTCACAAGATATTTTTGAAAAGGAAACAGGAAACAGTTTTGATGACAATGTCAATACTTTTTTCACTTTTTTTACTTTATCAGAGCTGAACTTATTTTATGATTGTTTAAGACAATTAGATATTTTTTTACAAATGAAACCCGTTTTAGATAGTTGGAATGTTAATAAAATTGCACTTTCCATCCAACATATAATTGCTTTAGGAAATAATGTGAACAAATATCTGTTAGTAAACAATAATAATAGTTTATTAAGAACTGTTAATTTAATTAGAAGAACAGCGACTTCCATTTTCAAAGAAATTTTTCAAAGGTATCCTGTTCAAAGAGATCTTATTTTGGATTTGGTTATTTCATCCTTTGATAAAATACCAAACACAAAACAGGACAAAAAACTTATCGAAATTAAGTCTTTAACGGATACAAGACAATCACTTACATCAAATTTAAATTTAAATTCAGATTTATTTAATGGAAATAGTTCAATAGAAGAAGATACATGCTATATTAGCTATTTTACCTATAACTTAGTTATTTTGCTTCAATCATTAAATATTAATAATGAAGATGACCAAAATGATACTTTTACTGTTTTAGCATCTGTTGATTCATTACAAAAGGAATGGTTATCTTGGTCAGTGCTAGTTACAGATAGTATATTTGAAAGATTGGTAGATTCTTTCAATTTATGTAAAAATTCATTAGACATGTATTATAAAGATTTGATAAAATTATTAAAACTTCCTGAATGGAATATGTCTGACTATCTACTGTCATCTCTAACAAACAAAATGATTAATGTTTTGAGTTTTGATAAAAAACCACAAAAAAATGGAAATGATCAAGAAAATGGTGATGAAGAAAAAGAGGAACAGAGTGACACTGAATCTAAAGAAGATGAGAGTGGTATGTTAACTAATATGAGTTCAAATACTGAGGGTATGGCTCTTCAAGTCTTATCTGCTACCGGATCAATGATGTTAGACATATTAAGTTATAGTGACATAGAAGACAACAATTATTCTTTAAAAAAATTAAGTGAAGATTGTTCTTGTTTAAACTCATTGTTAGTATATTTAAAAACACTGAGAAAATTATTTGCCAAAAGAAAAAGACATGATTTGAGTAGTTATTATAAGAGTAAAACTATATGTTTACTAACTGATATTAAAAAAAATATTGAATTAAATAATGATAACAAAGACCAGTTAAAATTGTTGAAAGACATAGAAGAGGAACTTACTTCTTTAGTTACAAATCAAAAGGAAATTGATCATAAAGATTCTGCATCATTAGAAGTATTAAATTTTCAACAATTTTTACAAGCTTCAACTTTAATGAGATTTTATGAACCATATTTACAAGTAATTTTATCAGTATTAGGTAGTAAAAAAGCTAAATTGAGAACAGGTGCTTTGAAAAACTTTTCATTATTAATCTCTAAAAATAAAAAAGTTATTAATTTACCATTTGTTAAAAAAACAATCATTTCAATGCTTAAAGATTCTTCAGCAATGGTTAAAGATAGTATTCTTTCTATTCTTGAACAAAGCCCTGAATTAAGTTCATATATGAACCATATTAATTTAAATTTTAATGATAACAGCTTAAACGTAAGAAGCCATGTATTAGCAATAAACCAAAAAATATTTAATGAAAGTTTAGATATTTCAATTGGCAGTCAATCATTGCATTTTATTATTAGAAAATTAGAGGATGAAGATACAAAACTTGAAGAAGAAGTAGCAATCTACTTGTACGAGACTCTCTTTGTTAAGTTATATCTTCTTCAAAATGATTTAAGTAAACAAGAAGTTTATTGTGAGAAAATTGTTGAATGTTTAACAGATGTTGTAAATAGCTCAGAAAGAATATACCATATTTTTCAAGAATTTTTTAATCTTACAGCTATAAGACAACAATCAAGATATGATAAGGATAAGAAAAATGGGAAAATTGATACACCAAAACTTTATTTTGCATTGAATGTGATCACAAAGAAATTGATTGTAAAGATTGTTGATTCTCAACAAGATGAAAAATATGAAGCATTTTCTAAATATCTAACCATTTTGGGGATTATTGCTTCATGCAGCTCTCAAAATTTCATAAACAGAGAGGATCTAATTATTCTTTATCCATTTTTAAACATGAATGCAGAGACGAAAAATGAAAAAATGGTTAGAGTATCAATATTGAAAATTTTTAATTTTTGTTTTAAAAAAGAGAGAATTGGATTAAGAACTAAAATATTAGGTGAGTTGGAATTATTTTTATTAACAAATTTGACTAAATTTTCTATTAATGAAATTGATATTGTTGTTTCAATTTTATGTAATATTGCTAGAAACAGGAAAGAATTTGGAAATTTAGCATTAACTTGTAAGTCATTGCTTACTACTTTCCAACCATATATGAATAGACTAAACACAAGAGATTCTAACAATAATTATTTCCAACTAAATGGAGAAACTAAATTGTTAAAGCTTATTGCTCTTTTGACTTCTTTTGCTGTTTATTCAAAAACTGG
Source organism: Hanseniaspora valbyensis NRRL Y-1626 (assembly GCA_001664025.1). Taxonomy (NCBI): domain Eukaryota; kingdom Fungi; phylum Ascomycota; class Saccharomycetes; order Saccharomycodales; family Saccharomycodaceae; genus Hanseniaspora; species Hanseniaspora valbyensis. Next base: position 237,197 of record LXPE01000003.1, read on the forward strand.
ACCTAAAGAGTTTAATATATCTACCAATGGATCATCCTTGATTATGCATGTTGCTAAAATATTGATATTGATATTAAAAACACAAAAAAAGTCTCAGGAATTGTTAAAAACTACTTTGTATCAATTAGGAAGTTTATGTAATAGTAATCCTGCTTTATACAATTCAGGAGTCGTGCTGGGGACAATGGTTAAATTGCTAACTGATATGCATAATATCAGTGGTGTTGTTAAAATTCAGATTGTTAAAATTATGACGGAGTATTTGAGAGAACAAGAATTAAAGCCTACTGAAATTACAGAGGAGATTACACTAGGTTTATTAACAAAAATTACACCACTTGTTCTCCCCTTGATGACTATTAACAATAATAATGAAGATGATGAGAGCATATCAATATTAAGAAGTATGATCGAATTTGTGAAAATGTTACAATACGTCAAGTTTTTGAACCCACAAGTTTATTTGAGTTACTGTATTCCATTGATAGGATCATCTAATATAGACATAAGAACATCTATGATTAGATTTTTTATAAATTTGGATTACGATTTAAATAATACTAATAGTAGCAACAGTAGTATATTAGAGAAAGGTTTGAAATTATCTTTGGAATCATTTTTAGATAAGAAAATTGAGAACTTTATGAATATTAATTTGAATAATTTTAATATTTTCTTTTATTTAATTGATAGAAAAATATTTAATGTTGGTAAAGTTCTTAAAATTTTTATGAAATTTATTAAAGAAGACTCTGTTTTATTTTCCAGAAATTTAAGATATGATTTCAAAAGTAGTTGCTTTTGTTGTTTAAATATTCTATTAGCTGTAGAATATTTTGATAAGGATTTGATTCAAGAGTTTATAAAATTGGGACAACTTAATTTGGATAAATATGAAGATTGTTTAGGTAAATATTCTGATCACAAATATGATGAAACTGATTTAGAAATTGTTTACAATGGTATTTTATCTCTTAATATTTACAAGCTTTTTGTTGAATTTTTAGAGAAAAAACTGGAAAATTATGACACTTTATCTTTCAATATCACTGATTTCAAATGGGATAGTATCAGTTTTAAAGGTCCAATAGAGAATAAAAAATTTATAATTGATAAATATTTTGAATAATATATATATATATACTATCTTATGTATGGTTTTCTGAATGGTTCTATAAAAAGATCTTTGCCAATGCTATTAAGTTTGAGTTTCCCGTAAGTTATTCCTGTATCATGATATATTTCTTTGAGTCTTTTTGTTTTAATATCATCTGCAGTAGCCATATTTGACAACATACAATCTTCCTCAATGTCAGTGTTTGAATCTTTATCAATATTATCCTCTATTTCATCTATATTTAAATAAAGATATTTATAATCAAAAGAATTGTAAATTGAAGGTTTTGAATATTTAGTTAATTTTTTGTTATCAAGATCATCATTTTGATTAGCATCAATCATCATGGATCTGTATGAGTTTAATGGATTGACATAACGCATATTCTTTAAATTATTATGAAATTTTCCTTTTATAAGAAACGATCTTTTAAACTGATTATATTTATAATTTTGTATCATTGATTTAATATGCTTGACACATTTATCCTTTTTCTCTAACAACTCTTTGGTGTCTTGTGGATTATGCACTTTACAGATACTATTAACAGTGTTTGCAAGAATGTTAAAAACATTGGAGATAGTTGATCTTTTATTAAGTTGTGTATTTTCATTTATGTTTAAATCTCTATCTAAAATATCTAAGTGTTCTTCTAATTCCAACAAATAATCTTTTATTTCATTAGCATCAGCAATATAATCCTGTAGTTCAAGTTTTCTCAGTTTTCTATGATGAAGTTCATAATAATGATCCTCAAGTGGATCTTCTGCATTTAAATTGGCATCTTCCTCATCAGTATCAAAATCAGGTTCATCTAACTTAGTAACAATATTTTTCGCCAATACAGTGTCATTTAATTTATTCATAAAACCATCATTTAGTGTTAAGGTTATATGATCATCACATTCTATATTTCTATTTAAAGGTTCAAATGTACTGAATTCATTTATATCTAAATCATTATTAATATCATCAAACACAAACATATCATTTTCGTTCTCATTCTCACTATCTTTTATTTTATCATCATCCTGACTCATTTTTCAGACTTGGTTGTTAATATTAATATATATATATATATATATGGAATTATATATTTTCACATATTTTGAAACTATTATTAATTATTTATTTTAAATCTAATATATATATTTTTATAAAAAAAAAAAAGTTTCGGAGAAAAAAACAATTTATATAATTAAAGTTAAAAAAATAAAAACTAAAAAAAGAAAACATTCTTGCTATTGAAAAAAAATAACATATTAATAAATTTAGTTTAAGTAATAAACAATTTATTTATATTAAATAGAGAAAATTTCAAACTTCTTTACTCCAGATCTATTACTAATATAAACCTATCCATTAACAATATTTAAATATTTATATTATGAGTAATAGACTTAGTGGTAATAAAAGTAATGATGGTAGCCATGAAGGCAGTAAATTACTACTACCAATTTACAATAATAGTAACATCAAAGCAAAATACAATCTAAATACCAACAAATATAACAAAAGATATTTAACCAAATTGATCAAAAAGAAAAAAAATGTTCTTGTATATGTTTATTTATTAGTAGTAACTATTTGGCTATACACTATGACATACTACGAAGTAAACTTAGTAAACAACACTAATAAACAAATGTAATAATAAT
>LXPE01000003.1:290912-308705 GCA_001664025.1 Hanseniaspora valbyensis NRRL Y-1626
CATTATAATTATAATAAATTAAATGGTCTCCATCGTAATTATAAGTCGTAAAATTTTACTTCTACCCAGATAATTTATTAATGTTACATTTTTAGAAGATGAAGAAGATGCTCCTGTAAGAACTTGTAATTTCTCATTTTTATAATCTGAAAGATCTACCGACCCTAGATATATTGACTCCGCATTGAATTCATCTTGTAATGATTCCTGAAGAGATGAATCATAAGCATTAATTATAGTATATTTATTTATCAAAAAAAGTATTGACAGAAGTACATTACTAAGTAGAATCATTGATTTATATGTTTTTTTTATTTGCTTCAAATGCTAAATGTTTATATGAATAACTTTATTTTATATTGTAAAGAAAAGAGAAAGAGAGAGATAGAGAGAGTAATATTTGGTAATAAGAAATGAAATAAATATCTGTGCTCAATTGCAAAACAGATTTTATTATATATAAATATATTTTTTTTTAGTTTGGTTTTTGATTATATATTAAATTTCTTTTAATTAATATTTATTTATTCATTTATTTTTTATTTTTTTTTTTCATGTTTGCAAAAATAGTTTTTTTATCCTTATAAAATAATATGTTTGATTCACAAAATGATTTGCGCAAATGCTGTGTTTACTATATTTCCTAATTAGGAAATATTAAAAAAAACCAAAAAAAACAAAACCAAAAGATGCTTGCTTAAAATTTTCCATGATTTTTATCATAATCACTGATTCTTTTTAAAATCCTAATATATAATCTAATAAGATTTATTAATATCAACAAAATCTTAGTTGTATATCTCCTTCAAAGCATTATCAACTTTTTTTCTATATTCCCTTTGAATGTTTTGTTGATCTATGAAAATATCATACTTGCAATTTAATAATTGAACATCTGGATGGCTTAAGGAATTTGGCAATATAGCTTTACCTGTACCTGTCATATCAGTCATAATTTCCCATAAGTAATCACCAGCAAGTTTCTTTTGAGAAATATTGCTTGGTTCACCACCAATAGTCAAATTGCCTGTATCTTTAGATAAACTGTTGGTAGAAGAAACTGAGAAATCAGTAGTAGAGTCAGTTGGTGAAGTTATATTATCATCTATTGAGTGGCTGAAATAATCACCTCCGCTTTGCACAGATTGACCTAACAAAGTGTTTCCAATAATAGTCTTACCAGTGGCTGATGGTTGTGTGTATGGGGATGGTGATCTGTTAGTAGTATTTTCTTGTTTTTTGAATCTAGATGCTACAGAATCAGTAGGCTTAACAGAATCTTTCCCTTTACTATGGAATTTCTTGTAATTTTTGTAAGCAGCACAGCCTAATAATGCAGATCCGAAACAGACAGCCGCGTCTATATATCTTGGTACAACAATTGGAAGTTGAGTGCAATCAGAGAATAATCTCATCAAAAGACCATTTTTACATTGAGATCCTGATATAAAAATACATTCAATTGTATTGCCACTGTTTTTCAAATTATTAACAATTTGCTTAGTTTGTTGAGCTAAAAATTCACAACTTGCTAAATATGTTATAGCCAAATTATCTAAAGAAATATCAATTGTTTGTCCAATAATAGAAGCAGTCATATCAGGATCATTTAAAGGACATCTGTTACCTAAGAAATCACCATAAAAGAAAAGATGTTTGGCTAAAGCAACTACTGATGCATGCTCACTTTCATCTTTCAAAACTTCTAATCTGTTATTCAAAAAATCAAACTTATTAACTCCAGCCTCCTCTGCTTCCTTACATAGTGTTAAATAAGCTGGATGATTGGTTAAAACATGATTTAATAAACCACCAGTGAAAGATTGTCCACCTTCAAACATAAATAAATCTTTGAAACAAACACCAAAATAAGGACCCCAGTTACCTTCACAAAAGACGCCATGTTTCTTTTCAATAGAAATATGACAAGTAGAAGTACCTGCAACAGATGCTAATCTACCAACAGCTTTATGAAGACCTGTCTCCTTGGCATCAATTTCTTTCAACGCAGGTATTTCCACATTAATATTTGCACCAACAGTACCCAAAAAGCCTGCATATGCATCAATAACACTAGAACCAACAACACAATTGACTGATAAACCTAAACTTTCAGCAGCTTCTTTAGTCAAATTACCAACATATTCACCTGCTGTCAAAAAATGTTCTGCTGAACCACCTACTTGAATGAAATCGTTTTTGACAAATGTTTCCATACCAATGGCATTAAAAAAATCATCTTCCCATCCCTTAACAGATCCTTCAATTCCTGGAGCCATACAACCTTGTTTGCAAACAGTAGAGCAAAGAGATCTTGTTTTATTTCCAGTAGCCTTGTAAGTTAAAAAATCAGGTAAATCATAAAAATCATATTTACTGAAAGTTTCCTTATCCAAGTTGTTTTGTAACCATTTCATTTTTGGAAGTTCCATTTCAATGCTCATTCCTCCACCAACATATTTCAAGATCGGATGACCTGTGGAGTTAATCAATTTTTGTTCTTTGCTGGCTCTATGGTCTTGCCACATGACAATATTTTGATCATAATTTTTAAAATTTGGTCCAACAGGCAATGGTTCACCAGTTTTCATATCAACAGCGACTAAAGAGCAAGTAGCATCAAATGCAATACCGAAAACATCAGTAGGCTGCAACCCAGCTTCTCTAACACAGTTTTTGACACAATAACAGATAGAGTCCCATATTTCAGTACTAGATTGAGTGACATGGTTATTTTTTAAAACTTCTTTTCCAATGATTTTCTCAGTTAATGATAAAATAGTACCTGTGGCATCAATACAACAAGCTCTTGCAGAACCAGAACCAACATCAACACCTATATAGTATTTAGTCAAATCTGGATGTGAAGCAAAGAAATGTTCTGGATTTGCAGAGATTGCTTGTTCAGCTAAAATTCTTTTATGAAATAAAGAGATAGATGAGTTATCTTGATCAGACAATTGTTTAAAATTTGGCATTATATATTTTTTTTTTTTTTAAAAGAGCGTGGTTTTCTATTTACTGACAAACATATAACATACCCAAAAGTGATAACAAAAAACTAAAAAATACTTTTTGTTTCAATTTGATGATTGGATTAAAATATATATACTTTGCTTAAATAGTTTTCATTTTTAAAATTAAAATGCCAATATTGCCAGGATACCTTTATGAAATTATTAACCGCATCAATTTGTACCACTAAAAAAAAAAAACATATATATTAACTTTTTTTTTCTTGCTAATCGGAACACTCTTTTCCCTTAAAAAAAAAAAAAAAAAAAAACTAAAAATCAATTTTGACGTAATTTTTGAATCACGTGAAAAATGAATTAAACTTAAGGTTTTGGCTAAGACATAAAAAACAAAAAATGTAATCATCAAAAATTGGTATAGGAATATGAATATATACATTTTACTTTAAATTTATTTACGTAATAATCATTAAGATATTAAACCCCTGTTGATGTACTTTTTAATATGACGTTTACAAAAAACAAACCTATAAAAAACATCATTTTTAAACAAAAAGCTATATACTAATAAACAATAATCAAGTGTATGCTTGAAATCCAAATCTATTCTTAGTTGTCCATTCTAATCCATGTTCAAAATACTCTTCTCTTGTTATTCTTGTTTTTTTATACTCTTCTGTTTCACTAAACGCACACATACTGTCAAATGCAAATAGATCACTTCTCCCAACATCACAACTAACTCTAACAGTCCACTCTGTTGGTGCATTTAGTTGTAATTCTTTCAATATTCTTTCTTTAATATTTGGTATGTTGAAGTTACCTCCTATAAGTACAATATTTGATACAAGTAATGGCCTTATCAATTCTGGACATAATGCAAGTGATTTTAAAATAATTTCAATTAAACCATGACTAGTCATAGTTAAAGAAGAGTCAAATTTTACTTTTTCTGGAAAGATTAAACTCTCAGGAACTGTAAACAATTCATCTGATAGTTTTAAAGTAGCTCTATTCCTAGCTGGGTTTTCATCTTTTTTCAATAAGTAACCTAAATTACTATCAATCTCTTTATCAATAGAATGGGATCCTAAAAAGGGTTCATCTGATGGGAGAACATATTCTTTGATAACTTTATCCTTATTATTATTCAGCAAAGTTTTATTAAATGAGTCAGGAGCCATGTAGAGACACTTTTCCTTTATTTTATTTACAATTAATGTTTCTTGACTCAAATCTATATGATTATAACTAATCAATTCTTTCAAATACCCTGTAAAAAATTTACCTCCAAAATTACATTTTTGTACTGCTTCATAAAAAATAGTACCATTTATCACAGGAATAACCCAAGTACAGTCAAAACCAGAATCAATGATTAGTTGAAATTTGTTGTAAGTTGCCCCACTATTTTCATTTGGATTAAATGAGTTTATAATATTATCATCAGAGTCTAAATATATTTGTGATTTGTCTATTCCTTTTTTGTTAAATGGTACAAAAGCTCCTGCTGGTGCTTTAAACAATGAAGTAAAAGCATATTCTTCAAAAACGGCTTCGTCAGTGTTTTTTGATAATTCAGGTATATGGAAAATACTTTCACTTAATATCAGATGCGGGGTTTTAATATCGTCATTATTAAGCATTGAAAAATGTTCATTAAGATCAAAATTAAATTCAGATGGATTGTAAAAACAATAATCCCATAGTTCAGATTGTGTCTCCCAGCTAGTTAAATTTCCAAACTCTTTAGGTCTTTTAATATATGCGTTTGTTGTTGAAGTTAGAATTGTTGGATCTTCTAATTGATTTCCTATACAATATCTATCACCAAAAGATGATTTGGTTTTTATTATACAATTATTTACAATATTAGGTGTATTTCTTTCACTAGCAAATCCAAATTTTATTTTATATGATCCATTATCAATTACTAAAGGTATATCTGAGGTAGACATTAGTTTTGGGTTTGTTAATATTGATTATTAGATTGTAAGAAAGATGTAAATAACTTAAGGTTTAAAAAAAAAAAAAATAAAAAAAAAAAAAAATACATGAAAAAAAATACTACACGTGAGATATATTGAATTCGTTCTAGACTGTTTATATATTTTTTTTTTCGTTTTTATGTTTTTTCCATCACCTCTACTATTCCCTTAACTAGGAGATATTTTACAAATCTTAAAATTTTATTTTTGGAAAAAAAAAAAAAATAATTATAAAAAATTATATAATTTTATAAAAACCAACTTTATGATTCTAAATATCTTAGAAATATGTTATTTATCTACTTATCTATATTTTTAGTTGGGTTTTTAGGATTAAGTGAACAGTTTAATCTACCTAAGTTCTCACCTAATACTTATAGCTTAACTAAAAATGGAGTTGAAGAATCAAATAATATCCACATCATGGTAAATCATTTGACTACTTCTAAATTATCAAAAGTAAATAATCATAACATGTATGATTTTTTCAATAAACATATTCACATGTGTAAATCTGAAAATGGTAATACAAAAGCTCAAGAAAACTTGGGATCAATTTTATTAGGAGATAGAATATATGAACTACCATTCACCCAAAACAAAGCCATAACTTTTGGTGTTGATGTGAAATGCCAAAAGATTTGTTCCTCAACCATCTCACCAGAAGATGCAGAATTTATAGACAGCTTGATAGTTGATGAGTATCAATACCAATGGTTTATTGATGATCTTCCTATAGGCTATAAATACAATATAAAGAATAAAGGGAGTGAAGATATTATAGAGTATTATTCCAATAGCTTTGATGTGGGTTATTATGATGATTCTAATGAAAAAAGTGATTATTACAACAAGCCTTTAATCTACAATCATTTCAATATAATGATAGAGTATAGTGAAATAAACACAGATGAGTATGTGATAGTTGGTACTACAGTTACCCCTTTGAGTATTAAAAGAAATGAATATCAAAATAATTTAAAAACCATCTCAAACTATTGTTCATTCACAGGTAATCCAAAAGAATTATCATTGGATAGAGAGACATCTATTGACTACACAATATCTGTCAAGTACATAAAAACTGAAAATATCTCTTATGATCAAAGATGGAATAGATACTTGGCTTTGCAAAAACTGATAATTTCAGGTGATTGGAACAGTTTGCTGATTCTTTTAGGAGTAAATCTGGTTTTAAGCATAGCAATTTACAAAGTTGTCATTTGGAATATGAACAAATACAAACAGCAAAACAGTTTTGAGAAAACATTGGATATGGAATTTGATGATGATCAAGGATGGAAGCTTTTATTAGGTGATATTTATAGACAACCTCCTAAACTTTCTTTGCTTTGTAGTCTTGTTGGCTCTGGAATCCATCTTTTGGTCACTTGTTTAATAATTGGTATTTTAGGTTCTGTAGGGCTTTTGTCTCCTGGAAACAGAGGTATTGTTGCCACAGGTGCTATATTAATTTTCACATTGCTACCTGGAATTACATCTTTCATTTCCATGAAACTTTATATTTTTTATGATGGTAGACTTTTCAAGAGAAATATGACTTTGAATTGTTGTTTAGTTCCATTTTTAGCATTTGGTTTACTACTGTCAATAAACTTAATCAATATCATTAAACTACCATCTCATATTCACTCACCTTCGGTAGTCCCTTTCAAAACACTGTTTGTTTTTGTTCCAATGTGGCTCATTGTTTACATCCCATCTTCATTATTAGGTTCTGTGATTGCTAAAAAAATGTATGGTGGTGAAAAGACACAAAGAAAAGTTAATAAAATTCAAAGATTGATTCCTCCTCAACCATTTTTTTCTAAATTAGTAGTTTTATGTGTTTTGGTTGCTGCTTTACCTTTCTCTTCATTATTTTTAGTGTTGAAACATACATTTACTGATGATATTATTGTGAATGGGGTTATTCCAAAAGAACACTTTATTTTGATTTGTGCTTCATTGATTGTTGTAGCTTACAATTGTTTCATAATGGGTGTTATAATTTTTTATTTCTTGTTATTATTGGAAAACTGGAAATGGTGCTGGAAAGTTTACATGACTTTATTTATGGGAATGTTTTTGTACATATTTGTTTATGGTTGTGTAGTTGTTGAATCTTACCATAATTTTGTCAAATATTTAAGTTTAGGATTATTGATTGGTATGATGTGTGGTAGTTTCAGTTTCCTTGGTGGTATTGTTTGTATTAAAAAAATGTTTGGTGATAAATCATCAACACATAATGTAGCAGTAAATGAAAGATCTGAATAATTAATGATTTTTTTTGTTTTGTTTTGTTTTTTTTTTTTTGTTTAATGAAAGAGGTAATTAGGGATTGTATATATTTAACTTTATTTTTTTAATAGCATTTTTATAGAAAAAAAGATAAGAAAATAGGATTGTATATATTATTTTGAGATTAATGAGTTTCAGGAATGATTTAAAATGACAATTCATGTGATTCAATTTTGAAAAATGTGGACATTTTTTTTTTTTTTTTTTTGTAAATATTTGTAAAGAAAAATTTATACACATAAATATATATTTTTTTAAAATTTTTAAATAGATATTCACAGATAACATTTACATTTAAAGATTAGTTAAACTACCTGTTACAGATGCTGTTGTAGATTATGTCTTTACCTCCTTCTAAACTTGAAAATTTTAAAACATCAATATCCACTATAAAAGATGAAATAGATGCTAAAGAAATTTTAAAACAAAATCTTCAAGCTTTGATACAGTTGGAAAAAGAACAGCAAGAAAAACTCAAGAAAGAAAATGAAAACTTACTAGACTATTCTAAAGAAATGATTCATGATGTGATAGAAAATAAATAGGATCATATGTCATATTAGTTTTATTGATAATTTGTATATATATATATATTAGGAAGTTTGATATTTTAGAAACATAATAATTTTGTGATCTCGGGATACTCTCCCTTTATGGAAATTCGTTTAATCAATTAAACATTTTATTTTATTTTTTTTTTAAGTTACAAAAAAAAAAAAAGATTTTAAAATATTAATATATAAACATTAATTAATTATAATAAATAAATTTTCTATTTTTCAAATGTTTACAAAAAAAAGAAAAAAGAAAAAAAGAAAAAAAGAAAAAAAGAATAAAAACCATAAAATAAAATATACAGTTTTAATAATGTCTACTACCAACGAAACTTCATTTTCAAATAATCAATTTATTAAAAGAAGTAAATCTTTACTACAACATAAAGAAATTGATTATCATAGGAAAAATTCTATTTCAAAAGATTATGGAAGTGCAGCCACATTAAATGGATCTGCTGGGCTAGAATCTTTTAAAGAAGCTTCTATCTTAAGACAGCCAAGTTTTCAAACCACAATCAGACCTACAAGTAGAGAATCATTTGTTTCAAATAATATCAGTATTGCAAAAGTTAATAATATGACTAGAAGAATTTCATCACCTCCATTACAATTTCTACAAAAAAGCAAAAATGTATTTCCAAGTACTGTAGATAAATTTAACAAACTTTCTTCTGCCACTTTAGTATCGTCATCACCTTTCTCTAATGGAATTGTTGGAAGAATATCTAGTTTACCAAATCATAGTCACTATAGGGTTTCTTCAAATCCATTTAATATTGTTGAGATGATTACATCCTTGAAAAATGATGGTATAAATGAAGATACAAATCAACATGACATTTATGATATTGAAAGTCCAGAAATTGAAGATTCCGAGTTAAATCAAGAATTATCCTTTGCTAGTGACAGTTCTTTTATGTGTAAAAATAAAAGTATTTTGTTAGAGAATGAAAACAATTATTCCCCATTAACCAATTTATTAGATTTACCAATAAAAATTTCACCACCAGTTTTTAAAACTATCAAGATAAATAATGATGAATCAGTTAGTAAAAAAAATATTGCTGAAATTATGCAACAAGTTAAAGATGAGATGCTGTTTAAAGGAGAAACGAGTAATTTATACAACTCAAAATTTTTTAGGCAAAATTTTGATCCAAGATATGGTAAAACAAATGGTGATTCTAAAATTGTTGAAATATTAAATTTTGAAATGGGGGCATCAAATAATTATGTAGATACTGTTACCAAAGATTTAGAGAATGAACTTACAATTTTGAAACAAAAAATGTCATATCCAAGTAAAATGATGCAATTTTTTACAAAAAGAACATGCTCTTCTGTAAATGAAAACTATTTTTTATTAAAAGAGAAAATTGAAATGATTCATGAAAATCCTTGGTGTGCTTTTGAAATTGATTTTTGGAAAGATTTACAAAATGAAAAAGATACAATTGAAAAACAAGATTTAATTGAGGACACTGATAGTGACATTATCACTTTTAAAAAAACAGATGACAAATTTGATGATTTTTTGAATAAAGAGTTTGTTTCTCACACTATGAGTAATATTGATAATCATAATAAAAATTTAGAATCAATAGAACTTTCAACTTTAGAACCAAAAGTATTTGTTTAAGTATTACTGAAGTGAATAAAATACATAAAAATATATATTTTAATTAATGTGTTTCAAAAAAAAAAAAAAACTAGATTAGATTATCTAAAAACAAATTTTTTTATTCTTTCCGCTACCGGAATTCGAATCCGGGTCTTCGCCGTGAGAGAGCGACGTGCTAAACCCCTACACTATAGCGGATAGTTAAAGTAGATTTTCATTTTTTTTTTGAGTGTTCTTCAGATTTCCCCTCAACTAAAAACACAAAAAACTATTAAATTAAAAAAAAATATTGTTGGAACAGGTATTTTAAAAAAAAATTAATGCTTTAATATATTTATTAAGTTAATATTAATAATACGTACAGTTATTAAATATAGATTATAATTTTATATTAATTTCATATTTTTGAATTAAACAGGTGCATGTGATAATTCCTTTTTTTTTTTTTTNTTTTTTTTTTTGATGAAAATTTTTTTTTCTCTCTCTTTTTTTCATTTTCAAATTACAGAGTTACATAACAAAAAGTCGAATGTTTGGTAAATGAGAAACAAAAAAAAAACAATACATCAAGTGACGAAAATTTTTTTTCTTTTTTTTTTTTTTTTCCCATTTTTTTTTTTTTTACATGGAGAAAAAAAAAAAAATATAATACACAACACAAAAAAAAAAAAAAATTAATAACAATAATTCCATTAAATCTTTTGTAAATAATAACCTTAAAATATAACCAAGATAACATTTGTTAAAAATAGTTAAAATTAACAGTATATATATTTTTTTAATTTATTAAAAAAATCTAGTATAACAAAGAAGCATTTAATAGTTATTTGCATAAATTATTTACATAATTTTTGTAATATAGTTTCCTTCTGTAAATAATTTGTTTAACGCCAATTTTTAAATAAAGTTAATTTTGCACCAATATTTTTTTGTTTATACTTTGGAAAAAAATTTTTTAAAAAAAAAATAATTTATTTCACTTTTTTTGAAACATATATTAACAGTAACCAATAAATATTAACAATGAGTTTTAATTTAAAAGATGCTGCTAGAGATAATCCTGAGCTTTATGGATTGAGAAGATCATCTAGAAGACCTGTTCAAACTACAAACTTTTACGAATCTGAAACTGAATCTGATGACATTGATACGCGTAAGAGAACTTCTAGAAATAAAAATACATCTAAAGAAGATGATGACAATTTTGAAGTTGATGAAGATATGTATGATGAGGAAGACGAAGATGAAGAATTTGAAAATATTTCTACTAGCAGAAGAAGAGGAAGAGGTACTAATACTAAAAATAGTTCTACCAAAGATTTAGATGCCGCTTTGCCTACAAGATTTTCTAATAGACGTAAAACAGTTGTAAATTATACTGAAAAAAACAAATCTATTTACAATGAGGACTCTGATGATGATTCTGAAGAAGAATATGTTGTCAAAAAGAAAAAAAGAATACATCTACAAGTAGAACTCCTAAATCAAGAACTACAAGGGCTGTCGCTCCACCACCTGTCAAAAAATTGAAACTTAAAATGAACAAAAAAGGTCCAACAAAAAGCAGGAGTAAATATTATTCTGAAACTGAATCTTCTGAAGTAAATGAAGAAAGTGAAGAAGATGAATTTGATCAACAATTCCTTATTAGTGATCAGGATATGGAAGATTATGAGGAGCCATTGGAAGATCCAAGACATGTTATTGATTTGATTGTTGACAATAGACTCAAAGATATTTATACAGAAAGTGATTTGCCAAAGGAAGTTGGTGCTTTAACTGTTCATGAATGTAAAGAGAAGTTTGAATTCTTAATCAAATGGCAAGGTAAATCCCATCTACATAATACTTGGGAGGTTTACCATTTTGGTAATTTCCCAATGGAAACTGAAAATGACTTACAAAAATTACCCCCACTAACCTCTACAACAAAAGGTATCAAAAGACTTGATAATTACTGTAAAAAAGTTTTGATAGATGAAGCTGATATTATAAACAGTCCATACACTACAGCTGAAGACTTGGAAACAATGAGTTTGAATAATGAAAGAATTAGAGAGGAATGGGAACAATGTAAACAAGTTGAAAGAATTGTAAGCTCTCAAAGAAATGAAGAAACAGGTAAATTAGAATATTTGATTAAATGGAGAAGATTGCCATATGATGAGTGTACATTTGAAGATTCCTCTATGATTGCTAAATTGACACCAAGAGAAGTTTCACTATACCAAGCAAGAACTAAATCTTCTATTATTCCTAAAAACTCTACAAAATATCCAAGAGAAGAAAGACCTAAATTTGAAAAATTATTAGAACAACCAAAATATATTGGTGGTAAAGAGAACCCATTGAACTTACAATTAAGAGATTTCCAATTAACAGGTTTAAATTGGATGGCATTTTTATGGTCTAAGGATGAAAATGGTATTTTAGCAGATGAAATGGGTTTGGGTAAAACAGTTCAAACAGTTTGCTTTTTATCCTGGCTTGTTTACTCTAGAAGACAATATGGTCCTCATTTAGTGGTTGTTCCATTAAGTACACTACATGCTTGGCAAGAAACTTTTGAAAAATGGGCTCCAGAATTGAATTTAATAGTTTATTTAGGTGGTACTGAATCTAGAAAAGTTATTAGAGAACATGAATTATACAATGGGAAAAATTTAAAGTTTAATATATTATTAACTACTTATGAATATATTTTGAAAGACAGAAATTTATTAGGTGGAATTAATTGGCAATATTTGGCTGTCGATGAAGCCCATAGATTAAAAAATGATGAATCTTCTCTATATGAATCCCTTTTCAGTTTCAAAGTTGCCAATAAGTTATTGATTACAGGTACACCATTACAAAATAATATTAAAGAATTGGATGCATTGATTAATTTCTTAATGCCTGGTAAGTTTACTATTGATCAAGAAATTGATTTTGAAAACCAAGATAAGGAACAAGAAGATTACATTACTGATTTACATATAAGATTACAGCCATTCATTTTAAGAAGACTTAAAAAAGATGTTGAAAAATCATTACCTGGTAAGACAGAAAGAATTTTAAGAGTTGAATTATCAGATATTCAAACTGATTATTATAAAAGTATTTTGACCAAAAATTATTCTGCTTTAACAAATTCTACTCAAGGTGGTCACATTTCTTTACTAAATGTAATGAATGAATTGAGAAAAGTATCTAATCATCCATATTTGTTTGAAAATGCTGAAAATGCAGTTCTTCATACTAGATTTGGTAAAAATGAAAATAATGAATATTCTAGAGAAAGTGTTTTGAAAGGTATTATTATGAGTAGTGGTAAAATGGTTTTATTAGATCAACTTTTAAATAAATTGAAAAAAGATGGGCATAGAGTATTGATTTTCTCTCAAATGGTTAGAATGTTGGATATTTTAGGTGATTATTTAGCTTTCAAAAATATCAAATTCCAAAGATTAGATGGTACTGTTTCTTCTCAAAAGAGACGTATAGCTATTGACCATTTCAATGCTCCTGATTCTAGAGATGAAGTGTTTTTACTATCTACAAGAGCTGGTGGTTTAGGTATTAATTTAATGACTGCTGATACTGTAATCATATTTGATTCTGATTGGAATCCACAAGCTGATTTACAAGCTATGGCCAGAGCCCATAGAATTGGTCAAAAGAACCATGTCATGGTTTATAGATTTGTCTCTAAGGATACAGTTGAAGAAGAAATTTTAGAAAGGGCTAGAAAGAAAATGGTTTTGGAATATGCTATTATCTCTCTAGGTTTAAACAATCAAAAAGCTGAAAGTGATTTAAAGAAAATGAAGGACCAACCAAACTCTGGTGAATTGGCAAATATTTTGAAATTTGGTGCTGATAATATGTTCAAAGCAAATGATAATCAAAAGAAATTAGAAGAATTGAATTTAGATGATGTTTTAAATCATGCCGAAGATCATGAAACCACTCCTGATGTTGGTGAATCCCATTTAGGTGGTGAAGAATTTTTGAAACAATTTGAAGTCACAGATGTCAATACAAACTTTGAATGGGATGATATTATCCCTGAAGAGGATTTAGTTCAAATCAAGAAAGATGAAGAAAAAGCAAAAGATGATATGTTTGTAGAGGAACAAATGAGAATATTAGCAAGAAGAAAACAAACATTAGATAAGATGAGAAGCAATACTGGTCTTGTTGATGAATTTGGAGATGATGATGATGAAGATAGTGATTTTGAGAGCAATAAAAGAACCAGAGGAATAAACAATAAAATTGATGATAGAGATTTGAAAGCTTTATTCAAAGCCCAACAAAAATATGGTTCTTTAGATATTAGATTGATAGAAAAGTTAATGAATGATACTGAACTTCCAATGAAAAAGACTGCTGGTGCCTATTTAGACAAATATCATGATATGATTAGAATGGCAGAGGCCGAAATTCCTAAACAAGAAGAAGAGAGAAAGAAAGTTTTGAAAGGATTTGAAGAGAAAGCTGATGAGTTTAATGAGAAATTGAAAAGAGGAGAAATCAATGTTGAAAATGTTAGTGATAAAGAGAATCCACTGAAACTATTGATAGCAAAGAAAAGAGAAAAGAAATCTATTGCATTTGACTTTGGATGTTTGAAAGCTATTAATGCTGAGACTTTATTGAAAAAACATAATGATATGAGTTTATTAAGGAAATTTATGAATGCAAATAATGGAAACAAAGATATTAATGATCCTGATTTATCATTAAGTTTGGAAAGACATTGTTCTCAAAAAGTCACCTGGTCAGTTCCATGGACTAATGATGATGATGAAAAATTATTAATTGGTTTGTACAAGTATGGTTACAATTCCTGGGGTTCTATAAGAGATGATCCTTTCTTAGGTTTAGGTGATAAAATTTTTATTGATAACAGATCAACAGTGAAAAAACAAGTTAAAAAAGAGATCAGTGAAGAACCTCAATCAGCTGATCAAGTACAATCGGAAGAAAATAATAAATCTACTAATGCACAAGAAGGAGAGTTACCAAGTAAACCAGCTCCAAAGATTAATAATTCTAAAAAGACGCCACAAGCTTCCCATTTGAATAGAAGATTAGATACTTTAATCAACCATTTAAGAGAATTGATTGATGGAGTTCCATCTTCATCACCATCATCTGCAGGAAATAACTCATCATTGTCAAAAGATGGTGGATTGAGTGCAAACTCTACTCCTGATCCATCTGGTACTCCTACATCAGCTGCATTGAAAAGAATTAAAAAAGATTTTGGATCTGATTCAACAACATCATCATCACTTGGTAAAAAAAGAAAAATGGTTCAAGCCAAATTGCCAAAGAGTATGCAACCAAACAACAACTCAAATAGTTCATTCAGTAAAAGTGATTCTCCAAAGAGATTCAAGTCAGCAACAAATACTCCTGTTATAACTTCTCCAAACAATGTTGAAAAAATCAAATCCCAAATGAATAATGTTGTTGATTCTTTACAAAAGTTGAAGACAAGTTCCTCTGCTAAAGATAAAGTTGAAAGATTGACTATTTTAAAGACAGAATTGACTACTGTTGGTAACCATATTGAATTTTTGATTAAATCTCAAAAGGGAACTATTGGAAATCCAACTAAAGAAGAATATTGGAGATATGTTACAACTTATTGGCCATCTGCAGTTAAATTTGAAGCACTAATGGTAATGTTCAACAAATTATCCAAGAATACAAAGTAATTAATAAACTAAACAATAGAGATAGTAGCAATACTAATAAAACATTTATGTATTTTATAATATACTTTTATAAACAAACAAAAATACCAAAGAGAAAATACTATAAAAAAGAATAAACGTGACTTTGATGATATTATTTAACTTTTTTTTTAAAGTTCTAACTTATTTTTAATACGTAGAGATTTTTTTTATTTAAAAAATGATAAAAATAAAGGTGGCTGAGATGAGGCTGTAAAAAAAAAAAACAAAAATTACAATTTCTTGATGTATAAATACGTTACTACATATTTCTTTCCTTTTTAGTTATGTAGTCAATGAATTAAACTCTAGTTCTTTAACCAGAGACATGGTTTGGAGTACGATTGACAGTAATAATCCACACGTTTCTTATATTTTAGTAGGTTTATTTTGCTTTGTATACTCTTTAATATCTTTTAAATTACAAAATAGTTTATTTATAACGGAAAGTTTTTTTTCTACAATCTTTGGAATATTTGTTGGCTCAAATGTTTTGAAATGGTTTGACCCTTATAAATGGGTATCTAATGGTAACATTGACCAATTGACTTATGAATTAAGTAGAGTCATTTTATGTATTCAAATTTTCACAACAGCTATTGATACCCCAAAAAAGTTTTTAAAATACCATTGGAAAACTATTCTTTTATTAATCATCCCTATAATGACATTTGGATGGATAGTCACAGGAGCTTTCATAAAATTAATTTTTCCACAATTGCATTTCACAGATGGTTTATTGATTGCTGGTTGTATTACAGCAACAGATCCATGTTTATCAGCAAGTATTATGACAGGACATTTCGCTATTCAAAATGTACCTGAAATTTTAAGACATATTATCGCTGTTGAAAGTGGTATCAATGATGGTATGGCTTTCCCATTCGTTTATCTATCATTACAGTTAATCAAATACAACAACAGTACAATTTACACACAAGATTTCAAAGCTAAACATATCATCAAGAACTGGCTTGTTGATGTTATTTTATATAAAATCGTGTTTGGTGCTGTCTTTGGTATCATAATGGGTATTTTAGCAAGAAAAGGTTTGAAAAAATTAATATTAGCAGAAAGAGAAAAAGAAGATAAAAAAAATTCTGTGTTAATGCATGTTAATAATGAATCAAAAACAAAAAATAAATGGTTGACTAAAGAATCAATAATTACTATTTATTTAAGTTTCATTGTACTTTTGATAGGATGTGCTTCTACTTTAGGTATTGATGACTTGCTAGTTGCCTTCTTTGCAGGAACAGCATTTGCTTGGACAGACTGGTACAGTAGTCACACTGAAGAATTTAAATTTATTTCATCATTAGACTTTTTGATGAATTGTTTCTACTTTTTGTATCTAGGTTCTATATTACCATTCAATCAATTTAATAATGCAGTAGGTGTAAGAATAGTCCCAGATCTAAAAATCTGGAGACTAATTCTTGTTGGTTTAGTTGTTTTGACTTTAAGAAGAATCCCTATTGTTGTGACATTACACAAATTTATGCCAGATGTTGCTAATTTTAAAGAATCAATATTCATTGGTCATTTTGGAGCTGTTGGGGTTGGTGCTATTTATAGTTGTATGATGGCAAAAGAATTTTTAACTGAACAGATGCATAGCGTTGAAGATGTAGACTCAACAGAGTATAAACATTACAAAAGATTAATTTACATTATGTGGCCAATAATTGCTTATATTGTATTTATTTCAATCACTGTTCATGGTTGTACAATTGCATTTTACTCAACCTCAAAAAAATTAATTGCAAAATTTAAAAAATAATTTATATATAATAAAAAATATATTAAAAATTTAATTAATAAATAATTCATATAGGCCTTAATTATAAAAAATTATTTTTTAAAAAAAATAAAACAAAAAACCCTTAAAATATATTTATGAAAAAAAAAAAGGGTTTAATTAAAAATTGTAATGGGGGAGGTTTTAAAAACATTTCTTTTTTAAAAATACAATAATCATATATTTCTTGTTTAGGAACATAGGCGGCTTTTTTATATAAAAATTTCCTTTCTTGGATTAATCACCGATCTTGTTGATTTAATTGAAAAGAGAAAAAAACAAACATGACAATGTTAAACAAAAAAAACACAACCCAATTAGGAAATTAAGTTACACAAAGATGAACGAAAAAAAAACAAAAAAAACATATGGGTGAATTAGTTTATGAGAAATTTTTTTTTCTTCATTGAAATGAAAATTATTGCTGAAAATTTCGATGGTGTTCATTATAGCAAGGAAGAAAAAAAATATTCACACACACTTTCATAAGTTTTTTTTTTTTTTCATCGACAAAACTTTGATAAAAATAACACAAAAAACATTATATTGAAAATAAAAAAAAACCAGTGCTTTATTATACAACCAAGGTTCTAACACATAACTTTTAAATTATCACTTACATTTTTTATAATCTTCAACAGACATTCAAATTTATATAACTAGTTTTATTCCAATATTAAATAAACTAAGCTACAAAAGTCTTTAAAGAAAACAAATATAAAAAAAAGTAAAAAAAAAAAAAAAAAAGTTAAAAAAAAAANAAAAANAAAAACAAAAACTAAAAACTAAAACTAAAACTAAACTAACTAACTAACTAA
>LXPE01000003.1:319518-353256 GCA_001664025.1 Hanseniaspora valbyensis NRRL Y-1626
AAAAAGGAGGGAAGAATACATAAGATGATAAGCAATTTTACAAACAAACAGAAAAAGACAACCCCAACAACCCTAGACAATAACAGTAATAATGAAGAAGAAGAAGATAATGTAAAAAGTAATAACGACAAAAATAATAAAAACAATTTAAATAATAGTAATAATAATGGTGGAAGGGCTGTGAGTGAGACATCGACTTTGAAAACAAGGACTAGAAACAACAGTCAGTTTTCTCTCTCTGCAGGTTCAGAGAAACATCTGATGAGCACAATGTTTAAGATGTCTCATATATCGCAGAGGCCAAATAGCAACAGCATATCTTCAACAACAACAGTCAATTCAATCCCAGAACAACACCAGAACAACAACAACAATAATAATAATAATATTAATCATCAACAATTAAAACCAGATTTGGATCTGGAGTTAAATGATGCTAGTCTTGCTTTCAAACTTGCAAGAACACGCACAAAAAGTGGTGGAAACAATATCAACATGGGTTCATAATAATGATAATAATAATAATAATGATAAAAAAGAACAATTATACCTTTATATAGAACTATTTTTTTTTTTTTGGTAATCTAATATTGGATACCTTTACTTTCAAGCCATGTGAAAAAACCATCTTTATTCAATTTCTCATTTGTCAATTTTTGTTGTGAAGCTTCTAAATCTATTTTTTTCTCAAAAATATAATCCCACTCCAATTCCATAACATCTTTCAACCATTTCCCTGGTTTCTTATTCAATCTCTTTTGGATCTCATTTCCATTCAATAAAGGTTTGAAAACAGAAGGGTTCCAAAGCTCATCTAACTTATTTAAATCAAATTCATATTTTTCCATTTGAGAGATCAATGAAGAATAAATTTGTGGGAAAAGAAGATATAATATTGTTGTATAATTTGTGAAATTTGTCATTTCCGTCATTTGTTTAATAAAATTACCTAGTTCATGTCTTTCCATTTCACTAAAGACTAAGTCATCTTTGTTTTTCAACATCTCTTGTATTTGAAGAATCTTTCTGATTGTTTGCTTTGGAATATTATTACTTATTAATAAGAAATCAACATCTTTTATACAATAATCAGTATTTGAAGAATAAAGAGAAAGCAATAAAACAGAATGGATTAATATTGTTTTATCAATATCTTGACATAATAAATTCAAATTTGGATTGTTTAAAAAATTTTCAATTTTCAAAGGTAAAATTTCAATCAACCATTTCAATGTATTTTCATGTACTTTAATATCATCCACTTGAACAGTTTTTTTACTTTGACTATAATTTTTATTTTTTTCTTTCAAATCTTTATTAGAATATGTTTCATTATTGTTTGAATATAAGAACTTTGCTAAATTGAATTGTAACATATCTTTCAAAAAATTTATTAAAATAGTCAAATCATTATAAGAAAGAATTTTATTAATTTCAATAGCAATTCTTTCTCTAGAAACTTTTCTTACTATATGATCATTCAAAAGTGAATTGTCTTCAATAAAACATTTAACTAAACTTTCTTCAAATTGGAAACCATATTTATTTTTAAATCTTAAAAGTCTAAAAATTCTTAAAGGATCATCCATGAAAGTTCTTAATGGTGGTGACAGAGGAGTTCTTATAATACCATTAAACAAATCATTTATCCCTTGGCCTGTGAAATCTTCTAGTTTCCCATCATTAATGTTATAAAACAAAGAGTTTAAAGTACAATCCCTTCTTAAAGCATCATCTAAAGGAGTACCTAATTCAATAAAAGGGATTCTATTATTTAAAGAATCATCATAAACTTCTTTTCTCAAAGCAACAAAATCTATAGATTGATCAAAAATTATTGCAATAGCAGTCTCTAAATGTTTACTCTTGTCAGGGTTAACTTTTGTAGTATGAACATTTTTAGGGAAAATATCATCTAAAGAATATTCATTATTAATTATTTGATTAAACTTTTGCAATCTTTGTTCATCAGATTTATAAAAATTTATCAAATTGTTTAAAAAAGATTCTCCTGATATGACTTTGTTTTCTATACTAATATCAATATCATTTGAAGGAATGTTTAAAAGTTTATCTCTAACCCAACCACCAGCTATTCTACAAACAATTGGATCATCACTGTATGAAGTGTTATGAAAGTTAACATATTGTTTTATAAGCTCTATTATGTTTATTTCAAGCTGAGTAAGTTTTATTTCAGGTACATTAGAGTTATTCATCATAAGTAATTTAGAAAAATGATTTGAGTCTATAAAGTTGTATCTTATATTGTTATTGTTTTGTTTGATGATGATACTATTTAATGAGTGTATTTTGTTTATATTATTATTTTTTTTAAATATTTTCTTTATAAACATCAAAATAAAAAAAAATATATATATATATATATATTAAAAAATAATAATAATAATAATAATATTACTGAATATAAATATATATATGTATATATTTATTATATATAGATGTTTATTTGTTTTGGTTTATTAACATTTTTTATGTTGTAAAGAATAAGATAAATGAGATGAGTAAAAAAGAGATGATAAAAGAAACAGGGAAAAAAAAAAAAATTTTTTTTTTATATATATATAACTTGTGTGTGTGTTAGAATTAATATATATATATATATATATAAAAAAAGAATTAGAAGAATGATCGGGTAAATATAAAAGTAGATATATCACATGATAATTACTACTTACAGTAATAAGAACGTGATCTAGCTTTATTATTAAAATATAACCAAAAAATAAAAAATAAAAAATAAATGTGTACAAAGTCTCCCTTTAAAAAAAAAAAATAAAAAAAAAAACCCCCCCTCCGAAAAATTAAATATAAATAAATATAAATATATATATATACAAAAAAGAAAAGATAATATGATATGATAATAGTAAATAGTATTTATTGTTATACATATTCTTATTACTAACTGTAACACATACACACTTTTATACTATTTAAGTGATATATATATATATATTTTTTTAATATTATTATATATATATTTTTATTTTTTTTTAATAATTAATTTTTTGTTTTTTTGTTTTTTTGTTTTTTTTTTCTCTCTCTCTTTCTCCCATTATTGACGTAAGTTTGCCCAAAAAAAAGAAAAGAAAAGAAAAAAAATTATGCAAAAAAAAACAAAAAAAATAATAATAAATATATAATAATTTATATATATTTTTAAATAAAGGAAGGGAAACAAATAACACTCTATATAAAATTATATAACCAAGTAAAAGTAATATAGCCATTTATTAATTCATTAGAAACAAACAAAAGACTGTTCTTGTATTTTATAATATTTTAAAATAAATAAAAAAACAAAAAAATATTAATAGTTCAATAAATCACACAAACATTTATATTCCAACTTTTTTTTCTTTTTTTTTTATTACTATTATTCTATTTACTATCACTATCATAATATATCTCTCTTTCTCTTTTTATTTATTTATTTCTGTTTTAATATCTAATACAAGTTATAAATAAAATGACTGATGAAATATCTTCAAACAATCATAATAATATATTAAGTTCATCTAATGATAATAGTTTTGATAACATGATAGATATAATTGATTCAAATAATAATAATAATAAAAATAATAGTAATACTGTTGATAAAAATATTACTATCACCAACAGCAATGATACTAATAATGATAATAATAACAATTATCAAACAGATGTTGATGAAAATAGGGAAAGTAGACCTGGTAAAAAATCTGTTGATACAGTTTTATCTGCTTTAGATAAACTTCAAAATGAGACTGGCATCTCTAATACTAATAATAATAGTAATAATAATATCAGTAGTAAATTAACTATTCCACCTAGTTTTGATGAACAACTTCTTTTGGCAAACACACTTACATCTTTATCTAGAGGCTCTTCTCCCGTCTCTCATTCAATATTCATAAACAAAAATATTAATTCTAATAGTGTCAATAATTTTATGATGGGTGGTGAAAGTGGTGCTGGAAATTCCCCCTTCCCTTCCATGAATTCAGTCATTCCCTTCCATACAGGAACCTCTTTAACTAATGGCAACAGAAACAATAGCGCAATGTCTTCTACCTCCTCTGTAGCCTCAAACAACTCTGTTCTATTCCCACCACCTTCTCCTAATTTGCTATTTTTCAATAATAACTCTACTTCAACCTCAAATTTAGGTGGAAGTTTGCCTGGCCCATTAGGTAATGTTTTCCCAATCTCCAGCTACAACCCTTCCTCAACCACAAACAATAACAACAACATTAATAGCAATACTGGTAGTAATAATAATGGACAAACTGTTGGCACACCTATAAACAATAATCTTCTTTTAGCAAGAAACAATATAATATCTGCAGACACTCCTCCTTTAGGAACCCTTCACAATATTAAATATGGAAACACAAGTGGTAAAAGTAGTAATCCTTATTTTAACAATATGAGTGGAAGCAATTTAGCAAATCCTAATCCTGAAAGTGTCAACACAGGAACAATCTTTGGGAACCCTGATAACTCTGGAAACATCAAAAACTCTGGAGGAATGAAACTTTCTTTAGGAAACCTTAACAGCAATAATAACAGTAATACTAATAATCAATTCTTTGGCTCTTTTAGTAATACCACAAGTGTAAACAATTCTCCAATGCCTGGCCAAGGTTTCAAAAATTCTTCCTATTACAACAATCCTGCTACTTTAACCAATAGTCTTTACTCTTCAATTAACAATAGTGGTAGTACAAACAATAACAACAATAATTTATTACAAGGAGGAATGAGTCCAATAACAGGTAATTATTCAGGTATAAATCCATTATTCACACAAAATTCTCAATTGTTAGCCAATAGTGGAGTCAGCAGACCAAGATCTCCTAGACAAGTTAATATAAAATTAAACACTTCTAAACTACAAGCATCTCAACAACAATCTTCAAGATTAGAAAATTTGAAATTTGGATCTCTAACTCCAACAATAGGTTCCTCTCCAGATCTTTCAACTGCCGATTTAGATGACAACAGTTTTAGTGATAATGATGATGGTGAAGAGAATACTGTTAAGAATAAAACTAAAGTTAATAAAAAACCTTCAACTAGAAAAAGACAAAAGACATCTGTCAATTCTACTCCACAAGAGAAAAAGAAATCAAATACAACAACCAAAACAGCAGCTACTACTTCTAGTGGAAAAGAGAAAAGTGAAAAGAAGAAACAACCAAAGGTTAAAAAGAAAAAGAAATCTATAAATGATTTCTCCTTCATCACTCAGCCAAGTACTGGAATAAGATACAAAGTGAAATTGAAAAATTTGATTAAAGAATTAGAACCAACAGAGGAGATTCCTCCAGAGGATTCAACAATTCAATCAAATGAAACATTCACCAATGAACAAGGAATCAAACAGTACCAATGTCACATTTGTCTAAAAATCTTCCAATCTGGTCACCATCTAACAAGACACAAAACATCTGTTCATAGTGTTATCAAATCCTTCGAATGTCTACGCTGTGCGAAACAGTTCAAGAGAAAAGACCATGCATGGCAACATGTTTGCAAGAAACTTTCTTGCCCTTCCAGGAAAATGCAGAGGAAAATTTGTTTAATCTAGGTGAAGTTTGTAATGGAAATGAAGAAGATGATGATGAAGCGGGAGGTTATAATGCTCAAGATTATAGTAACCAAAGTGACCAGTGAAATTAAAGAAGAAGAGAAGGAGGGGAAAAAAGTATATAAATAAAACATTTGAAAAGAGAATTAAAAAAGAAAAGAAACAATTATATAATCATAGATATATACATTATTATTATTACTTTTTACATTTGTATTTTTTTTTTCATTCCCACCCCATTTTATGAAATAAATGTTTTTTTTTTTATTATTATTATTTTTTTTAATAAATGAAGTAATTAATCACTTTATAATTGCGTATATATAAATATATTTATTTAATGTTGGAGATGAATTTTTGTAGAGCTGCTTTGTTATCATTTTCAAATCTTTCTTTTCCAAAAGTTACTAAATCACTCTTTTCCAAAACAGTCTCAAAATCACTTTCTAATCCAACATAACTGATCATTTTGTTTTCATCATGACAATCTTCTTCATCAAATTGTTTAGCTCTCATCAATCTAGAAGTATGTTCTAAATTACTAGCAAACTTCTCACCAATTTTGATAATACTATCATCAATTCCACAAAGTTTTGCTACTGACAAACCCATAGAAGATTCTGATATTCCTTTAGCAATTTTATACAAGAAAACAATCTCTCCATCCTCTCTAACGAAATGGGTCATCTTATTGAAATTAACATTTTCCTCATTAAAAGATTTGTAAAGACCATTGTAATGAGTGGCAAAATATCCTACAGCTTTACTCTTTGTTATAATCTCATAAAGGACACTTTCACATAATGCAAAACCATCCTTTGATGAACCTCCTCTACCTAACTCATCAACAATAATAAAAGTGTGTCTTCCAATCTCAGATAATAGATTGGCTACATCCTCTAACTCCATCAAGAATGTTGATTTTCCTTGTAATAAATTATCATTGGATCCAAGTCTTGTCAAAATCTTATCCATTGGAGAGAAAACAGCCTCTGTAGCTGGAACATACATTCCTAATTGACCCATGATTATTGCAATACTAGACATTCTTAAGACTGTAGATTTTCCAGATGAATTAGATCCTGTCAAAATAGTAACCCTTTGATTCCCATCACAGTTTAAAGACACATCATTAGCAATAAAAGATGTTCTTGTTGCTGTTGTGTATGGATGTCTTAACTCTTTAAAATCAATATATGAATCACCATCTTCTCTGAATTCAATTTGTGGTTTACAACTTGGGAATCCTAAATTCTTAGAAGCTATGGTTAGGGAAGCTAGACAATCTAGATATGATACTGTCTTTATCACTTTATCCCAGGTTTCCTCTTTCTTAAAAGCAAACTTCATGTAAAGATTTTTGATTATTCTCTTTTGATGTTCTTTGTAAAGTTCTTGGAACTCTAACATAGAGTTAGCCATTTTTTGCAACTCTGGAGAATAATATCTTTTAACACTCTTTGTCATAGATGTTTGTGTCCAATCCTTTGGAATTTTTTTCACTATTTCAATTGGACATTCAAGTGTCAGAATTTCTTTACCTTGGTTTTTAAAACAAATTTTATTATTTTTAAATTCTTTTCTACATCTATCTAACAATTCCTCCAAATCAACATTTAAAAGATCAATTTTTTCTTGTAAATCATCGAATTCTTTATCTACCCCTTTATCCAAACGGATAGTACTTGTACCATCATTATTCTTCACAAATTGATAACATGTCTTCCAAACTCTTAATTCTTCATCAAGTTCATTAATATTAATTTTCTTGACAATATTATAGAAATCACTATTCTTAAATGATTCATTTTCAAAATCAGAACTATCAACATACTCATTTAATAGCATGAAACATTCCAAACAACTTACAAAACCTCTAATTAATTGTTCATGAAACATATTTATTGGAAGATTCCCTTTAACCAATCTTCCCATTAATCTTTCCATATCTGGTAAAGTTTTGAAACAATCAGTTATTGTTGAGAGACAATCACTTGCAGAATCATCAAGTAAAAATTCAATAGAATCTTGTCTCTTGACAATATCTTTTGGCTGGAATAATGGTGATAAAACCCATTGCTTCAATAATCTTTGTCCCATTGGAGTTGATGAGTAATTTATTAAAGAGAATAAAGTTGACCCTTTTGTCTTTGTCATTGTTGTTGGTTTCAAAATTTCTAGATTTCTAAGTGTATTACTTTCCAAAGACATTTTAACAATATCTTCACTAGACTTGTTCTTTGTATAATACTCTTTGAAATCTATTTTTTCTGGAACTTTCACTTTCAAATAATTCAAATAACTTAGTAATGTTTCTTTACTGCTTGTATCTTCATTTCCAACAGAAATACTAGACCATTGTAAATTTGGAACATGAAATTTGATCAATTTTTCTGTCTTTTCACTGATCCCATCATTATCATTCAAGACTAATTCCTTTGGTGATACTTGAAGTAAAAAAGTTTCTAATTCTTGGAAACAAGAAATAGTTTGGAAATAGAATTTGCTGACTGATATATCTGCAATATGAGCTTCAAAAGAGACACTTGCAACAGATTTATTCTTAATCTCTCTCAAAGATACTATGAAAGAATCACCAATATCATCAATATTGTCCATGGAGCCTCTTGAAAAAATACATTCCAATTCTCTCTCTACAACTTTTCTTCCGTTGTTATTTTGCATATTTTTCAATAAAAGCGATTCCATTTGTTCAACTTTACCAACTTTATAACCATTACTGACAAATTGATTAATCCAATAGTCCAAAGACATCTCAGGTATACCACCCATAACCATACCTGCTCTACCATGTGAATTTTGGGGAGAATTAGCAAAATTCCCACTATTTGATTGACCAGCAATCTTCCAATCAAACTTTTGGTTTGCTAAAATAGCATCATTTTCATAAACTTCATAAAATTTACCTTTTTTGAAAAGTAAAACAACATCCATCAAATCTTTTTTGATGTTCCAGTATTGTTTTTCAAAATCAGTAAAATTGTTAAATGATGATTTAGGAATATGAACAGTTTTTTCTCCTGGTTTGTATGTTTTCAAAAATGAATATTTATCTGGAATTACAAGATCAGTGGAAGGTAATTTAGATTTAGTTTGTTTAACTGGTGTTTTTTGTTTAATGATATTGTTTGAAATAGATCCAAAGGAAACGTTGCTACTGTTCCTGCTTTGGTTAGGTGTTCCAGTATTTAATTTTCTTTTTTTGGTTGCATTTATTGTAGAAGAATTTGCTGTAGTGAATGTGTTTTCTGTATCATCTTTTGGAATATATTCATCATCGCTTGCTTTCTTTTTCCGACTAGTTTGAAAAGAAACATCTTCATCCTCACTGTCATCACTATCTATAATCACTCTTTTACTTCTAGGTCTAGAATGATTAGATAATTTTGAAAATGATATATTATCCTCTACTTCTTCTTCTTCTTCAACAACAGTTGGTTTGTGGATTTGTATATTTTCATTGTTATTCAAATCTTTACTAGTTGTTAAAGAAGGAGTCACAGTAGTTGAATTATTAATACTGCTATTGGAATCAATATCTTCATTTTCTTTATTCTTTACTGCAACTGTAGAAGAAAATTTAATACTTGTATTTGAAGTGTCTAATAATGGTTTTCTTTCGTTTTTAATTTCAGTTGTTTTTTTTGGCTTAAAAAAAGCCATTAATGTTCTTTGCTTCATGGTAAGTATATTTATATATAACTTATTTGGTGTTATGTGAAATCTATTTTTTTTATTAATAAATGAATATTATTAATATATATGTTTTACGCGTCTTATACATAATACAAAAAAAAACATTAAATCAAAGTTTTTTTTTTTTTTATACAAGTTAAAAAAAAATACTAAAAATTTTTTATTTTTTGTTTTTTTTGCCTAAATAAAATTTAAATTTTAGTGAATAACGCGTTCTCTTCAGAGTTAGTTATACGAATAATGTATATATCACGTGGATTATCTTTGAATATGTATTTTTTCTTTTTTCTTGTTTTCTTTAAAATTTTCTTTTGCCACTTGGTATTCAAATCATAAAATTAAAAAAAAATAAATAAAATTAATCTTTAAATAGTTAAAAAAAAAAAAAATACAAACCATCTCATTATCAACATATATATATTTATTTATCTTATTTTATTTTATTTTTTTTAAGATGATCTTTAATATTGATGAGATTCCTATATTGTTTCCTTATGACAAAGTTTATCCTGAACAATATGAATATATGAGAGATATCAAAAGAGTTCTTGATAGTTCAGATATTAATGGTAATATTCAATTAGGTAACAACTCTAATGAAGCTGTTAGTGGTAATTCTTGTATATTGGAGATGCCTTCAGGAACAGGTAAAACTGTATCTCTATTATCCATTACTATATCATATCAACAGTACCATTATAAAAAATCAGGTATTAAAAAAAAAATTATTTATTGCTCCAGAACAATGTCAGAAATTGAAAAAACTTTATTGGAATTGGAAAACCTTATAGCATATAGATTTAAAGTTTTAAACGAAGATGAAAAAATTTTAGGTTTAGGTTTAACTTCTAGAAAAAATCTTTGTATCAATAATGAAGTTAATTCTACCAAATCAGGTAAATTAGTTGATGAAAAATGTAGATTGAAAACTAATGGTGA
This sequence comes from Hanseniaspora valbyensis NRRL Y-1626, assembly GCA_001664025.1. NCBI lineage: Eukaryota > Fungi > Ascomycota > Saccharomycetes > Saccharomycodales > Saccharomycodaceae > Hanseniaspora > Hanseniaspora valbyensis. The sequence continues at coordinate 329,774 of LXPE01000003.1, forward strand.
ATTAAAAAGACAAATTGAAGAAGAGAAAAAACAGGTTAATAACACATTATGTGAATTCCATGAAAATATGTACAATTATGACGTTCATGAATATATTCCAACTGGTGTCTATTCCTTTGATAAATTGGTCAAGTTTTGTAAAGTTAAAAAAATTTGTCCATATTTCACCAGTAGAAGAATGATTGATCAATGTGATATAATCATTTACTCTTACCATTATTTATTGGATCCAAAGATTTCTTCAAGAGTCAATAATATGCTTAACTTAGAGGATACATCAAATACTATTGTTATTTTTGATGAAGCGCATAATATTGATAACGTTTGTATTGAATCCTTGTCTATAGATTTAAACAATGATATTTTGAAAAGAGGTAATAAATCCTGTAATCTTTTACTAAGAAAAATTGATAATATGAGACAACAGGATGCAAATAGATTGGAAGATGAATATAATTCGTTACTTCTTGGTTTACAAAGTGAAAATCACCAACCTGGACTGCTTGGTGATCATGTTGATGAGGATGTTGTTGTTCCTATTCCAATTTTAACTCAAGATGTTTTGAGGGAAAATGTTCCTGGTAATATTAGAAAAGCTGAACATTTTGTAAGATTTTTGAAAAGATTTATAGAATATTTAAGAACAAGATTAAAAGTCATGCATGTAATATCAGAAACTCCTGTATCATTTTTAAAGCATTGTAAACAGCTGACATATATTGAGCAGAAACCGTTGCAATTTTGTGTGGAGAGACTAGCTTTATTGCTAAGGACATTGAACATTCAAGATAATAATAACAATTCCATTGAAGATATACAGTGTTTGAAAGATATTGTATCATTTGCGACTTTGGTGTCAACATATGATACTGGTGAATTCCAGTTGATTATTGAACCTTTTGAATTGGAAAATCAACAAAATATTCCAAACCCTATTTTGCATTTTATCTGTTTAGATCCTAGTATTTGTATTCGTCCAGTGTTTGAAAAATTCCATACAATCATCATCACTTCAGGTACTATTTCACCTTTAGACATGTATCCAAAGATTTTGAAATTTGAACCTACATTAGTTAAATCTTACAAAATGTCTTTGCCAAAACAATCCTTTTTGCCGCTGGTTATTTCTAAATCCACAGATCAACAACCATTGACTACAAGATTTGAAATTAGAAATGATCCTACAATTGTGAGAAATTATGGTGAAATTTTGATTAAGTTATCTCAAACAATTCCTGATGGGTTGATTGTTTTCTTCCCTTCTTATTTACATATGGAAAACTTGATTACTAAATGGCAACAACAAGGTATATTGGACAAGATTTGGCCACATAAAATTATTTTAACAGAGACCCCAGATGCACAAGAATCTTCTGTTGCATTAGAGATTTTCAAGAAAGCTTGTGATAATGGTAAAGGTGCTTTATTGTTTGCTGTCGCAAGAGGAAAAGTTTCCGAAGGTATTGATTTCAGTAACCATTATGCTAGAGCTGTAATTCTTATTGGTATTCCTTTCCAATATACTGAGAGTAAAATTTTAAAAGCAAGATTAGAATATATGAGAAATAATCATTTCATTAAAGAAAATGATTGGCTTTCTTTTGATGCAATGAGACATGCTTCTCAATGTTTGGGTAGAGTCATTAGAGGTAAACTGGATTATGGTGTTATGATATTATGTGATAGACGTTTTACCAAAAGAGTAAATCAATTGCCTGCTTGGATTAGACAAGGAATGGAAGCTTGTAATTCTGAGAATGATGTAGACTTGGAAGTTGGATTAAACAGATGTAAATTGTTTTTGAAAGGTATGGCACAAAAAGATATCAAAAGTACTACTGAAGGTGTAGCTAAAGATGGAAGTGTTTGGGATGAAGAAGATGTTCTTGAATGGCAAAAACAACATGAAGGAAAAGAACATTTTGAAGGACAAGGTGGTTTTATGGTTTAAAAAAAATAGATTTAAAAAAAAAAAATACATATATATATATATATATATATAAATGTTATCGACTTTATAATTATTTATTGGTTAAATATTTTAATAATTTGTTTTTCAGTTATAAAACTATCATTTATTAGTTCAATAATTATAGCTCCAGATGGTAATTCTTCTTTTTTAATTATTTTCTTTCCACTTTCGTCAATTTTAACGATTTTTATTATATCATCAGTTCCTTCTAAAGTCAATATACAATAATATTCACCACCGTAATTTATTCCATCTTCATTATTTTTAGAAACATTTTCAACAATTATTTCAAGATCATCTTCAAATTTATGTGTCATTCTTGCAAGTGGGAATCTTTGTAAAAACTCTTCAACATCTTCATCCTCATCTTCATTAACAAAATCATTTAATTTTTCAGAAATTATTTTCTCCACACTAAAAACTTCTTTTTCATTCATCAAAGTATCAATTTGTTCTTCCGTTATATATGGAATCTGTAACAAAGATATTTGTTTTGCTAAAACCTCATTGAATAAAGGTATTTCCAATGATAAACTTTTAATAACTTGAATCAATAATTGTATTCTCTTGTTTGAAATTTTTTTGGAAGTATCTTTTTCTATAACATACATTTTGAAAACTTTTTGTAACAATGAAACCAAAGTTTTAACAATACTTTTCAAATCCATTTGTAGAGAAACAGGAAGTGTTTCAACAGAACCTTTTTTCAAAAAATTATACAACAAGTAGAATATTTTGAAAATTTGTGGACTCAATTTATTTTTATAACTATTCATCTCTTTGTTATTAAAAATTTTATTGATTTGGTTGATACTACCTTGACTATTTATATTCAAATGTTCTAATGAAGGCAAACTAGAAATTATCTCCAAAAATTGATAAATATTATTTGCTTGTTCTAAATTAACAAATAAAATTTCATAATCTTCAAATGCCAAATTTAATTTAGAAACAGCTAATGTAGAAGGATTTAATGTCAATTTTAAATCTTCTTCACCTTCATCATTGATAATAGGTGTATCTACAATTAACTCTAAATCTTTCAATTCTTCAATAGATTGATCAATCAAGGATGTTACAAATTTAGATAAAGTCAAAGAATCATTGTTTTTAACACCATAGTAACTTGGATTCTTATGAAGTCTAGTATTGAAAAATGTGTAAGAGAACCATTCCAAAATATCAGTCTTTTTTTCAATAATACCAGAATTAATTTCATTAATCAGTAACTCAGTAAAATGAAAAATAATACTACTCTCAAAAGAAAATTGTGATTCATTCAATAATTTGTTATAATATTTTTTATTACATGTTAATATTTTTAAAATTCCATCATTTTTGCATGAAGTAACAATATTCATAAATTTAAATGGTTCTATTTTACTCAACCCTAATGAACTATTGGTATCTTTTAAACATTCTGTATTTTGAATGAAAACAATATCTGAACATATTATAAAAGAGGAATCAGATATTACAACATTTGCAGATTTAATAAATTTTTGTAAAATCATTTTATCATCATTATCCATATTCCAATAAAATAGTGAAATTCCTTGTACAAAAAAAGATGCAATATCGCTATCTGTAAACATAGACAATAATTCATCACTAACACCAACTAATTTTGAGAAAATTTTACTACTGTCAGTTTTTTTCTTTGAAATTAAAATTTCTGCTGTTTCTAAAGCTGATGTTCTATCTGTTACATATATGACAGTTTGAGCTTTTTTAGAACTGGAATTTAAATTTTCTAGCTTATTTAAAATAGTATCATAAACTTGATTAGCTTCAAAATTGAAATTTTTTTTGTCATTTTCATATTCAATAATTTCAACATTACTTATAATTTTTTTAGTAAATAGTGCATTATTATAATTGAAGCAGTTATCTCTCTCAACTCCCAACCATTCACCAAATTCGATGTAGTTACTAATCGATTGACTTAATCCAATAAATCTTAATCCATTTTCCAATTGAGTTTCCATTAAAGTCAATCTAGCCACTAATGTTTCGTAAATATACCCTTTAGCACTATTATTACTATCACTAATAACTTCCAAGTCATCTAAAATAACCAAATTCATATTTTGGAAATTTTTAGAATCTTTCCATTCCCTAGAAAAAAATTCAAAATTCTCAAATGACGAAAGAATAATATGACTTTTATTGAATAATGATTTATTGTTTATATCATCTTCAAATTTAGAAATTAAAAGTTCACCATCACCATGTGGATAATAATTTAATAACCATTTTTTTAAATTTTCAAGTTTTTTGTCATCATTATTGATGTAAACAATTCTTGAATGACCTAATTGATAAGCTTTTAAAATGGCTAATTTGGCTATTAAAGTTTTACCAGTGTTTGGCGGGGAACATAACAACACATTTTCATTAGTATTCAATATTAATTGGGAAATATCATTTTGATATTTATTGAAAAAATCTGAAGGAAATGGATCATTATTGTTTTTCCCAATTAAGTTATTGAATTCTGGAATATCAAGTTTTTCAATTTCTTGTTTTATATTCTTTAATTTGTTATCTGAAAACTGTGTTGGTGCAGGAAGTAATGAATCAATTTGTTTAATTTCATTTAAAATGAAAACAGGTTTTTTGTATCCACAATGTAACCAATTTTCAGAAATTATATTCAAAAACAAGTTTGGTGGCAAATTTGAATCTAATATTTCAATTTCAAACTGGAGAGAAACTTCAACTCCTATGTTATATGATCTTAAACTTAAACTTTTTTCAAATAAAATTGTTTCACCATTACAATCCTCTAAAATTACTATGAATGGTAAAAAATTATTGTGAATTTTAAAATCCCATTTAAAATTAGGTGTCATCATCAGTGTTAGTCTATAAAAGGTTCTTGTTAAAGGTTGTAAAGTAATACTAATATCATCAAGTTTTGGAAATTTTAGTAAACATGGTACAATTATTTTTTTTTCATTTGATAAACTAGGAGCCATTTGATCTAATAAATCTTCATAATCTTCTTCTTCAGATTTATTGATCAATAATTCCCAGTCTAAATAACACATTTCAATTTTCTTAATAACACTAGGTTCAAGATCAAATTGTCTTAATGGACTATCAGTTAACCAAAATCTTTTTCCAACATAATGAACAATATTTAATAACAGTTTAACAATTTTGCTCATTTTTTTAAATTTGGCTATCTGTAACAAAGCTTGAAATAATCTAGAACTATTTTGTTTAATGAAAATCATATCCGAATTTAAAGCAAATCCATCCATAGCTAGTCTAGAAATATAACTTTGAATTAAAGCATTAGGTTTGCAGCCAACATCTTCAAGAGAATCTTTAACTGGAATAGGTAGTTTGGATAAAATAACTTTCATTTCATATTTTTCTTCAGCTCTCACAAGCATATTGTCAAACTCTTTAGATTTACTAAACAATTGGAACAATTCTAAAATAGTCATCTCCTTATTCAAATTATTATAATAATCAAATATAGATTCATATGGGATATAAAAATCTGAAGCTATAGTTGCTAATACAGAATGCTGAATATACTCGTTTTCGTTATCATCATAACAGATAGTACACATTTTACTAATTTTCAATTTATCTAAAACAGAATCAGCCAGCATATTCAAAAATACATCTAAATTCAATCCCTCTGTTTTGTAAATCTTTCTATCTTTATTCATTCTAATAAACCAATAAGTTTTTTTGAACCAAAGTTTCATATCGTCTTTAGTTTTTATTGCACCACTGCAAATTTCAGCATTAGCAAAATCAACAACTCTATCTAAAAATCTAGATTCTATCTTCATTTGGTCCATTAATAATAATAAGTAATGATTGACACCCAATTGATTTGTAATGATTATACCTTCACCATGGGTATCATATCTAGGTCTACCCGCTCTACCAAGCATTTGTAACATATCTTGAATAGATAGTTTCACCCATTTACTTAATGGTGGAGAGTAAATATCAGTCCCCTTAATAATGACTGTATGAGCAGGTAAATTAACACCCCAAGATATAGTCTTTGTAGAGATTAATAATTTAATTACACCATCAGCAAATAAATCCTCTGATTGGGATCTATCAGTTCTAGAAAGACCAGCATGATGGATAGCAATACCATTTTTGATTAAATAAGAAAGTTCGGAGTTTTCACAATTTTCAGATTCTTTAGTTAAAATGTTTTTTAGAGCAGAGTTTTGAGAATTTAGCCATTCTTGCATCTTTGTGTCTTTTTTGAAAGCTTCTAAAATGTATCTAGCAGTTTTAACTGTATCTTTTCTAGAATGAACAAAAACAATAATTTGGAAATTTTGTTGTAAATGTTCACTAACTTTATCATAACAAGCTTTATTAATATTGATCAATTCCTTGACAGGGTTATTTTGTCCTCCTTTTACTGCAATAAATTCTTGTTTCAAGGGACATGGTCTAAAATCAGGAGTGAAAAAAAATAAACCTTTAGGGCCTACTTTTAAAAAATCAGCAACATCTTGATAATTGGGTAAAGTAGCTGATAAAGCAACAATTCTACAATTATTATCCATCATTCTTATAGATATAATTTCAATAACTGGACCTCTTTCTTCATGTAACAAATGCACTTCATCCAAAATCATTAATTTACATTGTTTAATTAATGATTTGTTATTAAATTTTCTACTGATAATATCCCATTTTTCTGGTGTTGATACAATTACATGTCCATTTATTAATTCTTTCTTACTAGTATCACTATCACCAGTCAATTCTACAACTCGTATATCAAATGGAGCTAATCTTCTTTGAAATTCAGTGACTTGTTCTTGAACTAAAGCTCTCAAGGGAGCAATATAAACACATTTGAAGTGACTATCTTGTTTTAGCTTTCCTTTCTCATTAATATATTTAGAAATTGTTTGTAAAATAGAAAGAATTGCTATATTTGTTTTACCTGCACCTGTAGGAGCACAAACAAGTACATTTTCTTCAGAATGAAAGACTGTTGGATAAACCTCTGATTGAATTCTATTTAAAGTGGATGTTTCTTTGATCGGAAAAGCTGCTTGAGCCCATGTAGGTAATTTCTTAATAGAAAGTAAAGTAAAATTTGATTCAGGTTTATCAGGAGGTGGGATATGAAGTTCAGTGTAATTTTCTTTATTTATTTTGTATGAATTTTCAGGTAATTTTACAGCTTGTTTAGTCATAAATTCTTCATCATCTAATGGTAATTTGTATTTATTTATGTTTAATAGTTTTTTAGCTTTTTTATTATTATTATTATTGATAATGTTATGATCTGATTTTCTTTTATTATTGGTATTAGGAAGTAAGTGGAAAAGTTTTTTTTCTTTTAATTCTTGTAAAACCATATCTTTATCTTCAATACTTTCGCTCAAATTATATTGTAAGCCATAACTTATAAGATCTTTATATTTCAAAAATTTAGGAATTAATCGAAGCTTGGTAACATTTATTAATTTATGTAAATTTTTGGAGCATTCATCAAAATTTTCAATTTCTAATACTGTAGATAATATGTTGTTAAATAACGAGTCTGTTTTTTTCAATCCAAATAAATGGATAATAAAATCTGATACATTGTTACTGTTTATAAGATCAACTGTGGATGGAAGTGTTGAAATTTCATCATCATTTTCATCGTCTTCCTCTTCTTCAGATGAGGAGTGAACATCATCATTTTCCGATAGATATTCTAGCTTTCTTTTATTTAAATTATTTTTCCCTTCATCTTCCTCTTCTTCTTTTTCACTATCACCATTGATGTTAATAAATTCATCATCATCTGATATATCATATTCATCTAATTTTAAATCATTGGTGTTTCTACTATTAGATTTATTGTAATCTGAAATATAATTGCATAGTTGAAATAAATGTGTATATTTGTCAAAGTTTTCTTTATCATTACTATCAAATTTTATATTTAATTCTTCATCTAATTCTTTCAATTTATCTATAATATTATCATCATTCATTATTTTTAATATTTTATCAAGTACTATCTGAGTAGAGTTATTAATCACAGTATTAAAAATGTCATCATTCGAGACTATATAATGTAATAACAATTCATAATACTCTTTATTCACTTTATCAGAGGGTGAATACTCAAGTTGTTGAGATAAAGCAAAAGACATTAATAAATAAAGTGGTAGTTGTTTTATTTTTGGTTTTGATATAATGGGAATAATCTATGTTACAACCTTTTTTAAAAACATTTATTTATTTAATAATTTTAATTTTATAAACAAACAAAAAAATATGAAAAAAAAAAAAAAAAAAAAAGCAACTTTAGCACATTTAATCATGTGATTTGATTTAGAAAATGTTAATTGTCGGAGTTATATCAGTGGAGTTTGCCTTTGTCATTTAAAATTTAACGCGTAAAATATATTAAATGCTTTAATGATTTTTTTAAAAAAATATTAGTAAGTAAGAAATTATAATATTTACTTAAAACCATTGCATCTACTATATCAGATGAATAATGATTATCCTATTTTAAACAACAATGATATTTCTTCTGATTCAAAATATAAACCTAAATCTATTGATGAATTGTGTATGAACCCTAGAAAACTGAAAGATGTTAAACAAATATTGTTCAATGATATGTTAATAGAGAATAAATACAAAATTTTAGTACTGACAGGACCGTCTGGTTCATGTAAAACAACAATGTTAAAATTGTTAATTAAACAATACTATAATGAGAACAAAAATATGTTCCAAAACTTTACAATTACAAATAACAATAACACTTCTCCTTATAATGAAAATAATTGTATTATTGAATATGATCCACTGGATAAAAGTATAAAATTTAAAGATTTTCTAAATAACTGTAAAATATTTAAAAAGAATACAAGTTTAATGAAGTTTATTGTTATAAAACATTTACCTAATATTTATTATGATAAAATTCATACAGAATTTATCAACTGTATTAATGAATGGCTTGATGATGAGTTTAATGATTTGCTTCCTCCTTTAATTTTAATTATTAGTGAATGTGATATACCAAAAAGTGTAACAGAAGATATTACCAGGAATAACACATTTAACAAATTTGATATAAATAATCATTATATTCCAGAAACTATTTTCAATAAAGAAATACTACTGCATCCAAAATTAAAAAAAGTGAATGTGAATAAAATTGCTAAAACTTATTTAAAAAAACAATTAACGAAAGTATTAAAAAATGAATTACAAATAAATTCAAAAGTTAAATTGCCAAATGTTAAAAAATATGACAGTTTGGTTGATAAATTATCAGAAATAGGAGATTTGCCATCAGCAATCATTCAATTACAACAATATATTCAAACACCATTTTTATTATCTGATCATCTAACAAATGATACAAATAAAGACACTGGATTATCAATTTTCCATGCTATGGGGAAAATAATATACGGAACTAAAGAAGAGAATGTATTTAATGAAGATATTATAGAGAAACTTTGTAAAGACTATCAACAATACACAGACTCTATTTTCAAAATGAGTCTTTTAGAAAATATTGATATAGGTTGTAATGATTTGAAAAATTTTAGTGAAATTGTAAATAACTTCTCTGAGACTGATTTGATGGATAATACCTTAGGAACAGAAGTTTATTTAAGAAAAATCAGACAATCTATGGATGTTAAGGGAAACAGTAATAAAAAAGCTATCTCTGGGTTAAAATTTACACCTTTTTTCAAAGTTTATAAAAAGAGACAACATTCTTATAAAGAATATAGAGATTTTCAATCATTGGATGGATTAGTTACGGAGAATTTTAAAATTTTGAAGGATATTATTTTATGGTCAGGTTACCATGATCCCATCATCAAAAAATTTTACTACAATAAATATAAAGCATGGAAGGAATATAAGTTGAGTTTGGGAGAAAGTATTTTAAATTACAATGGAATGGGATCTGATATTGATCCTGATATTACATATTTGAATAAATTGGGAGGTGAATATGGAAGTATTACCAGTGTAAATGAAATTGAACTACAAGATAACAATGGTTATTTTTTCAATAGCAAATATTATACATATTTGAATAAACAAAATAATAAGAATAAAAATAAATCAATAGATATTGAGGATAATGAGATGCCGTATGATCCAAATATAGATGATTTTGAAATAGAAGAATCAGATGTTGATTCGAGTAGCAATAGTAATTCCACTGACGATGATGATGATGAATTGTTTCAGTTAACTTCACAACAAATTCAAAAAGCTCAGCAATCAAATATTTCCAAACAAACATCAAAGAAATTTAAAAAAGATAAAGAAGAGAAAAAAGTTAACTTATCAGTATCTTCAGACTCATATGATTCAGATGAAGAATTATTTCAACTAACATCACAGCATATACAAAACATGAATAAATCTAAAATATAAGATATAAAACACGACAAAAAAACAAAAAACAATAATCATTATTTCAAGTTTATAAATACTAATATCAAAATATTATTTGAGAATTTTCTATATCTCTCTTTTTTTTTTTTTTTACAAAGTGTTTAAATAAATACAAAACTAAAAGGCTCTAACTACATTTAAAAAGGAAAAAAAAATGTTTTAGTTTTTTTTTTTTTGTTTTTTTTTTTTCAATTTTTATTAATTCAAGATGATAGAGATTGAGCAAAAAAATCTGGGTCTTCTTCTAAACTTTCTTTAATAATATCTAAACCACCAACAAGTTCACCATTGAAGTATAATTGTGGGAAAGTTGGCCAGTCAGAGAATTTTTTCAAACCTTGTCTAACAGCATCATCTTTCAAAATATCAAAGAAACCAAATCTTACTTGATGTTCTCTTAAAATACCAACCATTTGTCTGGAAAACCCACATTTTGGTTCAGATGGGGTACCTTTCATAAACAACATTACTGGAGCAGCAGCAGTTAGTTGTGTTAATCTTTCGTTTAATTGCTCTTCAGTTTCTTCTTCCTCCTCTTCGCCAACATCAGCACCTGATTGATCTGGGATATCACTATTAGATTCAGTTTTAGCAAAAGGAGAGGCAGTAGAGTGTGGGGAAGCACCAGTGATCAATTGTTTGAAAGCAGTCTCAAAATCTTTACCATCAGAAGAAGAAATTTCTTTCAAGATATTTCCATTTCTGATAAAAATGAAAGCTGGAACAGATTGGATTTCAAATAATTCAGCAATGTCACCTTGTTCATCTGCATCTATGCTCAAAAATAGACCATCATTGGTACTATTAGCAGCATTGGTGAAAGCTTCGCTAGTTTCATTACAATTGCTGGCCCAAGTGGCATAAAAGTATATAGTAATTAATTTGTTTGTTTCAGTTGTTGTCAAATGAGTAAATTGATCAGAAGATTCTATTTGAATAATAGCCATTTTTAATTAAATAAAAATAAATTAAATTAAATAATTAATGTATATATATATATGTTTGTTTATGGATTTATATGAAACTTTTCTTTTCTTTTTTTTTCTTTTTTTGTAATAAAACGTTATATATTTTCAAATTTTCTTTTTTTTTCTTGAAAATTAGATTATAAATGGTGTGTAATTTTTTTTTTTTTCGATTCATCAAATCATATATATATATATTTATATTTTTTTCTTTTTTTAAAATATATATTTTTTTTTTTTTTGGGTAAACAAAAACGTGACTTGTTACACTAACAGTTAGCAGAGATTACATAAGTATTCCAAACTAAATTAACTTCAGAGTCATAGCTTAAGCCAGGAATAGTTTTGAAAAATTTATTAAAGCAATCATCAATTAACTTGTCTGCAAATTCATCACCTTTCTCTCTTCTACATCTATTGTAAGCAGACCAAGTTGTTACATATTCTCTGAAATGTTTTATAGTAGCCCTTTTATGTAAATAATAATGTGGTTTGTCAGTGATTTCATCATTATCCAATAAAACTAAAGGATTTCTATCTGATTTAGTGGTGTATCTACTAACAGAGACATTTTTGAAATCTGATTGTTCAAGACTCTTTATGAAGAAATCATCTGTTAACAAGTCACTCAAATATTTTCTTCCAGGTTGATCCCAGTATGCACCAAATCCAGTTTCAAACCCTTTATCTAAATCATCAATGATCCCATCCAATTCAGGGTACTCTAAAATTCTAGTGTTAATATAACCGTACATAAACAAATTACCTTTACTTTTGGATAAAATTTTATAGGCATTAGCTAAGAAAGCAGGGAAATTAAACCAATGACAACATTGAACAGAAGTGATAACAGCAACATTGCTATTATCTACAAAATCTTTACCAAAATCTAATTCACTACCGATTTTAAATTCAATATTAGACTCCTTTGAAATAATTAGTTGTTGTTTTTCAGCAGCTTCAATCATTTTCAAAGAGGGATCAATACCAATGTATTTACCCCTTGGATTGTTTAAGAAATCGGCAGCTTGTAATTGGAAAGTTGCTGTTCCTGGTCCACATCCCAAATCTATTAGGATTGGTTCTTTGATTGAGGTAGCATTTTTATTTTGCAAGTATATAGCTTTCAATTTGTCATATAATTGAGGAGGATAATTAGGGCGACCATTAGCATAATTCTCCCCTGAAAATTTTGTATTAGAAAATTCAGACATTATTTGTGTTTATTAATAATGATTTGTTCTGGTTTTCTGTTTTTTTTGTTTTATAATTTTAATTTAATAAATTTTTTTACTAATTGATTAAATAGATTTACTTTCTGTTTCTCCTTAAATAGTTTTAAATATATTTAAAAATAAATGAATTAATATTAACGGCCCGTTTTTTTTCTTCCCAAGTTTAATACAAACTATTTAATCAATTAGATAGATTGTTTTGTTATTTTTTTTAAATGGATTTAAAATATAATATATAGGTTATAAATATGATCGGCCCGATTTAATATTTTCTTGATTCTTCTATTTAAAAAACAAAAAGGAATATTATAAGTTGTATTGGTTAAAGAAATCCTTTTGTACTGTAATATTTATGGCTCTCTTAAATTATATATTTAATAAACTATTTGATCTCTTTTTAATTCATAATATTAATTATGGATAAAAGGTTTCTTTCTCTCAATATATATTTATACTAGTATAATTGTTGAAAAAAATATTATATATAAACTCATCAATTAATTAAATTAAGAATATTAAAACAATGAAAGTAATATAAAGAATAAATTATTTATTGTATTTATTTTTTTAAAAAATAAAAAAAAAATTAAATGAACCTGCAGTGAATTGTACCTATTATATTCGTTATCATCTCTTATCAACTTTGACCCCTTATTTAATTTAATTTTTTTTTTTTTTTTAACGAATTGGGGGGGGGGGGAAAAAAAAAAAAAAAAAAAAAAACCTGAAATTCAAAATTTCTAGAGGTTCAACGATTAAAAAATTTGTTAAAAAAAGTAAGAAAAAACAAGAGAGGTCCATCGGAGATTCGAACTCCGGTTGTTCGGATGTTCTCACAAGCAAGTGTTCAGAACCGAAAGTGATAACCACTACACTAATAGACCTTGTCAAGAAAAGAACAACTCGATTTAGCTGTCCAATCTATTTACACAATAGTTATCACGTGGACAAAACAATTTTATTAAAAAAAACCCCCCCCTCCCAAATGACTCTAAAAAAAAAAAAAACAAACACACACACACACAAAATATCCAACTACAGTTTTGTTTTTTTTTTTTAATTAAATATATATTTATTGTTCTAACCTTTTTATATTTACCCCATATCAATTCTTTTGTTTTACCATGTGATAATTTTTATTTTTTAGTTTAAATTAAAATATTTAAACTAAAATTAAAAAAAATAAAATAAAAAATGATCCGGTTAAAACACTTTTATCCGACAAATTATATGCGTGTGTATATATGTTTGTTTGTTGTTTTTTTTTCTTCTCTCTTTCTCTCTCTCCCCCCCCCATTTTTTTTTGCGAGAATACCCCTTTTAAAAAATAAAAATAAAAATAAAAAAAAAATTTTATTTTTCCTTTAAATTCCAGAAATCTATTTAAAAAAAAAAATAATAAAAAAAAAGGACACACACTCTCACTCACACACAAAAATAAAAATAAATATATATATATATATATATATATATATATAAAATTTTTTTCTCTCTGTATTATAGATACATTTTTTATTTATTTAATATTTTTTATATTATATTTTTTTTTGCCACCTTAACATTTTTTTTTTTAAAAAAAATAAAAAAAAAAATTTTTGTTTTTGTTTTTGTTTTTGTTTTTAATTACTTCCTGCCTCTCTTTCATTTTCGATCCCTCAAGTTTATAAGTATTTTATTTTTATTTTTAACAATCAAACATAATTTATTAAATACTAAAATAATATTTAAAAAAAAAAACACTCTCTCTTTTTTACATTTTAATAAACTAATTTTAATAATAACAAAGAAAAAATAATCAAAAGATATTATTAATTATTACTATCAAAGAAAAACCTTTTTAATAGATAAGACCAAGACAAAGTATAACTTTAAAGAAAATAAACAAATAAACAAATAATAATAATAATGTCTGCCACTAGAGAAAATTATGTGTTTTTAGCTAAGTTAGCTGAACAAGCTGAAAGATATGAAGAAATGGTTGAAAATATGAAGAAAGTTGCTTCAACCACTTCTGAAGGTAAGGAATTAACTGTTGAAGAAAGAAATTTGTTATCTGTCGCTTACAAGAATGTTATTGGTGCTAGAAGAGCTTCTTGGAGAATTGTCTCAAGTATTGAACAAAAAGAGGAACAAAAACTAGAACAATTTTTACAACAACAAAAGGATCTAGATAACAACAACAGCAATAGTGAGGATAAGCAACAAGTTGCTTTGATCTCTGAATACAGAAGCAAAATTGAAACTGAACTAGCTCAAATTTGTGATGATATTTTAAATGTTTTGGATTCCCATTTGATCCCTTCCGCCTCCACTGGTGAATCAAAAGTCTTTTACTACAAAATGAAAGGTGACTACCACAGATACTTGGCTGAATTCTCTTCCGGTGACGTTAAGCAAAAGACCACTGATGATTCCTTAAAAGCTTATGAAAAGGCTAGTGAAATTGCCACTGCTCAATTACCTCCAACCCACCCAATCAGATTAGGTTTAGCTTTGAACTTCTCTGTCTTCTACTATGAAATTCAAAACAGTCCTGATAAAGCTTGTCACTTAGCCAAGCAAGCATTTGATGATGCTATCGCTGAATTAGATACTTTATCTGAAGAAAGTTACAAGGATTCTACATTAATAATGCAATTGTTAAGAGATAATTTGACTTTATGGACAAGTGATATGGCTGATGGTGCTGATGAAGAATAAATGAGAAATATGATGTACCCAAAAGTATTAATTAACAGATAATTTTTAAAACAGAAATACTATATATTTTTTTTATTTTTTTTTTTGTCAAAAAAAGAAAGAAAATATAACATGTAATATCTATTAATGTATATTCATTATTAGATATAATAAGATCAATTATATATCCATAATTTTTAAGAAAATTAAAAAAGAAAAAAAGAAAACAAATTACTATTAATAATAATAATAATAAATAGAAGAAGAAGAGGAAGAAGAAGCAGTTATAAAAAAGGCTTAGTTTATAAGAGTAATGAATAAGAAGGTTTAATCTTTCAAGCAATAGATTACAATGTATGCTTATCAAAGGTAAGAAAGAAGTGAAGTATGATATATACCATTAATGTTATAAGACAATTGAAATATTGCTCTATATATATTTATATATATTATCTAACAGATATGTAATTAATTAAGACTATAATATCAATAACAATTCTTTACTGTAATATTTTATTGTTATATATGACACTCTTTTACAATTGTTTGCCATTCACTCATTCTCTCCCTTGTAAATTTTAAAGGATGTATGATTATATATTTTTTTGTGTGTGTGTGTGTCTCTCTCTCTTTGAGGAAAAAAAAAAAATTTTTTTTTTTTTAAAAATTTTAGTGTTACATCACCTGTTATCAAAATTTAATAAATATTTTATTTTTTCAATTTATATGAGAGAAACAAAATTACTATTATTTGATTTTTTTTTTTTTTTGTAAACGAAATTGGTTTTATCAATTGATAGAACATGTCTTGAAAGGGAAATAAATCAATATAAATAAAGAAGATGATATTTTTTACAATGATTTCTTATTCATTTTTTTAAGTAAAAAGTTTTTTATCTTTTATTAAAAATATACATAAACCTAAAGCATTTGTACGTTTTTTTTTGTTTTTTTTTAATTATATATATATATATATGACTGAACTTTCATATTCAGAGTTTCAACTGGTGTTGATTCAATATTATTTTCAAAATATGTTATTTCTGCAAACTGAATCATATTCTATACGAACAGAAAAACAAAAAAAAAAGAATTTACTAATAATTCAACTCAAAAAAGAAGAGCAAGTGTTTTAAAAAATAAACTTTTTAAATCCAAGCTTAAACTTCTATCTCCAGAACCTACACATAATGATTTTTTAAATCTTTCAAAATATAAACAAAATGATATCTTTGATCATGAAAGTATTGTTTCTGCAGAAGACAAATTAAGTTTAACAAAATTTGAAAGTTTACCCCTTTTAAAATCAGAAAAAGATAACAATTCAATTTTAAAAAATGATAGATCGATGAAATTTGATTATTTTCCATTACCAATAGTTCAAACTAATGGTAAGTTAATCTACATAAACCTTTCTATTCCTATACTACAACAAGATACAAATGGTATAGATGGAGTTGAAAAAACATTTATCCTTACACCCTTTCATGATTTATATCAATTTTATAAACAAAAACAATATATAACAAACGGATATGTTATAATTCGACATGATACAAAAACTTTGAAATTAACCAATCATTATCTTCTATCAACAAAAAATCCAATAGAAACTATTATTCTGAACTATCAAAATACTTATAATTTTAATCTGATAGAGACAGAAAACACTATAATTCCTTTAAACCAACTTCCAAATTGGAAAATTTTAATATTATATCAAAATCAAATAAACCAGAGACAACTAAAACTAATAAATTTCTCAAAATTCTTGACTAAAAATAACACAATACATATAATTTTAAATGATAGATCACTTTTAATGTTTGATTTGAATTCAGGTTTATTAACAATCCCTTTCCATAATACTTGCATGCATAGAACAGATTTTCATAAAATAGAATATGACAATTTTTTAAAAATTTTATGTTTTAAAATGTTATTTTTAGAAGAAATTACTGTTTTTGTTAAACAAATCAATTATGATTGTATGAGATTTATAGATACTGTAAATGATTGGAATGGAGATAATTTTAATTTTTTTGAAAAAAAAATAATATGTATATACACAAAGAAATTATTTATAATGATGTTATTCTTTATGCAAATAAAGTCAAATATAATGGTGATAAAAGCAACAGTATATTGATTCTTTATTATGATAAATTTGAAATATACAAAAACATTCACAAACATAAAGTCAGAACATATTTAAACAATAATTTTGACTTGAAATATAAATTAATCCTTTCTGCCAAATGGTATGATGTTTGTTTTCCTGAGAAAAATCAATTTGATGATAAGGATAAAACTGATTGGTTTTTACTGTGTATTTCTTATATTATAAGAGATGGAATTGAAGTTGTGAGAAATCCTAAATTTATAAAATTTTCAAGTGAAACCATTCTGGAAAAACAGCAATGGTTTCAATATATATATTATTTAAAAATAATTATATAAAGAGTGATCAATTTTTATTGGAGGTGTGCTTTCATGTAATTTTGTAACACTCTGTTTTTGATGTTGATTGTTAAATTCATCTAACAAATCAATCCCAATATCATCAATTAATTTAGACCACCTTTTATTAGTATTATTGTTGTTGTTGTTGTTTGTGTTTATTTTTTTGTTTTTATTATGATTTTTGTCTGTTTCCATAGTGCCTATACTAAAAGTTGTATTATTACTATAAACACTACTGGAATCACCTATCATTATTAGAAATTAAATTAGAATCACCAGAATTTTGGGGTGTCTTATAAGAAGATACGCTCTTTCTATCTGCTGCTTCTTCTTCTTCTTCATCATCACAATCATCCTGTCCAAATTCAATATCAAAACTATAACATATTATCTCCATCAAATCCATCCATGTATTAATCTCGACTAAGTCAGTTATAAAATCACTATAATCAACATTCAAATAGCCAATGTGAACTTTTAACAAGTTTTCTTGAGACCCAAAAAAATCTTTAAACAAACAATTAGTGTTTTCTTTCATCTCACTATTACTTAAAACAACTATTCCTATATCATTTTCAGTCTCTGAGTAATATTTTTGCATCACTAAAGATGACCACAAGTTGCCATTTAATTTTTTACCTCTTATTTGAGTAAAACTTATTAAACCATTCAATTGGCATAATATATCATTTGCTGTTCCTATAGACAAAATTTTTAAAGTTTCATCTAAAACAACAATTCTGAAAATACCTTTTTTCAACTCATAATAGTTTTTTAAAGCTTTTATAGAATTGATTAGGTTATGATTTTCACTTTTTTTAATCAACTTTTGAGAATCTATTTGTAAAACAACAATCAAATCTTTAGGTTTCAAATTATTTTTTATAGGCATTAAATTTGAAATCTGCAAATCTCCTCTTTTAACAATCATATCGATTGAATCAACAATTTTCTTACCATCATTATTATCAACATTGTCAATCAGAACATTATTATTAGTATTATTTTTTTTACTTTCTGGTAAAGAAGAAAGAGTCTCTTCATGAAACTCTAAATCAAAATTTAACAAAGCACTAACCCATTTTTCAAGTTTTTGAAAATCTTGGTTTGTCAATTTGAAAATAAAAATGTTAATATCAGCAGCTGATAAACAAGAGACTCTAAAAATATCACTATCAACAGCTTCAACATTTACACTCTCATTGGTAATTTTAATTTTTTGAAATTTACCATTATCATATTCCAACAATAACATCTTTTCAAACAAAAAACATTTACATATTTCATATGTTTGATTTTTCTCTAAAAGTTCAGAAACATTAAAAATGTCTACAATTCTTAATAAACCTAAATCAGAATCAATGTTTTTTTTATTCAACTCATTTGGATGTCTATCTATAAGTTCTTGAACCGTTTTCAGTCTATATGAAACTAATTTAATCAAGTTATCAGATGTTATGGTAAGACTATGATGACTATTTAATATACTATTAGTTACACTTTGCTTTCTATTTCTATTCACTGAGGGAGTATCTATTTGTACAACAACAAATTCATTATCATCTTCTTCCTCAAAAAAATCAGATAATTTTCCAACAGATGAATTCACAGACGATAATATAGCAGATGGTGGGAAAGTTGGTTGTAATCTTTTCACAATTGGTTTAGGAGAGTTCATCGGCATGTTTTTTTTACTTATTGAATTTCTTGATAGTGTAGACTCTCTAGAAATTAATGATCTATGTAATATTGACTGTCTTGCCTTTGGCTCGTTTAAAATTTTGCCATTCATAGATGTACTATTGGAAGTTGTTGATTCTCTTAATATAGATTTTCTGACTATTGGTTTGGAACTTATTGAGGAATGTCTGGAAAATGGTGATACAACATTTGATTTGAAAGAGGCAGAGAGTGGATGTGGTAGTTCTGTATTTATATTTTTATTTCTTTCATTGGTGTTAATTCTTTGGGAAGAATTACTTTCACATCTGTCAAAAGTTGTTAGAGATACTGAGGGAAAAGTTTGTGTGTTATTTAAGTTAGGGGAACCATCAAGATTTGTAGTTTTGCTTATTAAACCAGTAAAAGCAGGGATATTGTCACTATCAGGAGAAGGTAACCCTTTCAAATAATCAATTTCATTATTATCAAAATTTATAGGAGAAAATGTATGTGGAAGAATATTTTTATTTGTAAAATTTGTATTTGTCTCAATTTGCTCATCATCTTCACTGTATAGTAAGAATTTTGACACTAGTTCATCTCTGCAGTTTTGATCTTCAGGAATACATCTACTTTCCTCATCATCACAAATTTCACACAATGGAAAGATGGCATTTCTATTTTTACTTTCATTTGCTTCTTTAGCAACAACCATATACAAATGAATACAAGAATCATGAGCAACATGTCCACATTTCAAATCTAAAATTTTTTCTAAAGCTGTCTTTTCTGTGACAGCTTCTTGACATAAACAACATTTTGCACTAGTGAATCTTTTTTTAGTACTACTACCACCTCTTTGTGACCTACTGGAGGATCTTGAATTTTCATATGTATATTGTCTCTGTGGAGTAAAAACAGGTTCTTTAAAATCACTAAATGAGTCCAAAGAAAAATCTACAGGAGTTTGATTAATATCTATAGACAAAGACCTGCTTTTTGGAGTATCTGTATTAATTCTAAGTTGTTGTTTTTTTCAATTGATAAATTTGAAGAGTCTTTTTGATTTTGTAAAAAAATTCCATTATTGAAACTTTCAGTACTGGTAACTTTGCTATTCAATTTAATATCAGAATTTGAATTTTTAAATTTTTTTTGAGATGAATCACTAAGGAGTTGTTGAAATTTCATTTTGAAGTTAGACAATGAGCTTGTCCTTGGAGGAAACTCATTTGATGAAGGGGTATTTACAGTTGTTTTTGGTGAACCAAATAAATTGCTATCATTTAAGTTCTTTAATTTCCGCATTGTAGTATGGCTGGAATTATTTAGATCTGTACTATTTAACTCATTCAAAATTGTCTTTGAATTGTCAAATACTGGTGTTATACTTTTAGTACTATTATCATTACTTTCTCTTTTTTTCAAGTTTCTAATTCTCATCATTGGTGAGCTAAATTTGTTTGAGCGAGGAAAATCAAAGCTTGTATGTGTATGTGTTGGAGTTGTTGAAGAGTTTATACTCTCACCTGTTAGGAAAAGGTTTATATTTTGTTCTTGTATCATTGAATTTTCAATGACATTTTGTTTATTGTTAAAACTATAATTTTTTTTCATTCTATTACTGGACATTTGACTATATTAAAGCAAACGTTTGTAAAGTCGGTTCTTTTTTTATATTAACTTTATTGATTATTTTAATAGATTTTAAAAAGCAAGCATTTACAAAAACAAAAAAAAAGGGGGATAATATATATTACCTCACTAAATTAAAAAAGATTAAAATTAAGTTTTAAATATCAATATATCTTATTCATTTATATTTTATTCTTTTTTTTGTTTGTTTTTTTTTTTAACAAAATATATTTTGAGGGAAATTCTTATTTTCCTAATTTGGACATTACTAAAATGTATTTTTAAAAAATGAAACTTAAACAAGAAATACGTTTAAAATAGTATTTGATTTTTTTTTTTTTGAGAGAGTGAGAGAATTTTTAAATTATTTTTTGTATATATCGTAGAAAGTAAAATTATAACTATACAATTATTATAATAAAACCTTTGTTGTTGTTTTTTTTTTTTAATTATTTTGTTTTTAGGTAAATAAACTTAAAAAAATTTTGGGAAAATATAA
Organism: Hanseniaspora valbyensis NRRL Y-1626; assembly: GCA_001664025.1. Classification (NCBI taxonomy): domain Eukaryota; kingdom Fungi; phylum Ascomycota; class Saccharomycetes; order Saccharomycodales; family Saccharomycodaceae; genus Hanseniaspora; species Hanseniaspora valbyensis. The sequence goes on from LXPE01000003.1 coordinate 351,329, forward strand.
TCAATACAATTCTTAATTAATTTTTATTGTTTATTCGTTTTCTTTTTTTTAGAAAAAAGATTTCAAGTCTATTTTGTGAGAGGAATAGATTATTTTTATTTTAGATTATGTTTGCTTTTGGTTTGATTAAATATTTAGTTTCAAAAAATTTGATAAATTTTAAATGAAAAGAGGAGAAAAAAATGTCACAATAGTTAATAAAATGTATTAAAAACTTTATTTTTTTTTTCATTTGAAAAGTGTGAGAGTGAGAGAGATTCAAATGAAATTAACAAAATTTCAATACATTTAAGTAATAATGTTTCAAATTTTTCATTTCGTTTTCTTATTATAATATATCAAACAATTTCAACTTGAATTAATTTAAACCAATTATTTTTATTATTATTATTCATTGTTTATTACTTTTGAAGCAATAGGGGAAAGGGGGTTTTTTTTGTGTTTAAAAAAGAAAAAAAGTTATCCACATTAATGGACAATTTAATCTCTGTTAGCGAAACCACCCTTCTTGAAATCCCAAGTATCTTCTGGAATTCTACCTCTTAAGGTTGGAGTTTCAGTACCTGGCAAGTAAACGTCTTCGAATAAGATAGACAACTTAGCTTCTGGAGCTGGAGCAGCATCAGCTAATTCGACTTGTTCATCAACGTACTTTCTGGCAGCCTTGTCGTAAGATTTGATTTCTTCTTCAGTGGCAACACCTAATTCCAATAACTTCATCTTTAAACCAGCGATTGGATCGTTCTTAGATCTCATGTGTTGAACTTCATCTCTAGTTCTGTAAGTGGTACCTGGATCAGACATGGAGTGACCACCGTATCTGTAGGTTTCATATTCAACAACTAATGGACCGTTACCAGAAACAGCCCAGTCCTTGGCGAATTTAGTACCTTGGTAAACAGCCAAGATATCCATACCGTTGATCTTCAAACCTGGAATGTATTGACCTCTCTTGAAGTATTCAGTCATAGCAGAAGATCTGGAAGCAGCAGTACCCATACCGTACTTGTTGTTTTCACAAACGAAAATACATGGTAAGTTCCATAACTTGGCCATGTTGAAGGATTCAAAGACTTGACCTTGGTTAGAAGCACCATCACCGTATAAAGCGAAAGAACAAGCATCTTCAGCTTTGTACTTGTGGGCAAAAGCTAAACCAGCACCCAATGGAACTTGAGCACCGACAATACCGTTACCACCAAAAAAGTTTGGAGCATATAAATGCATGGAACCACCCTTACCGAAGGAAACACCGGTTCTTCTACCCATTAATTCAGCTAAGACAGCTTGGACAGAGGCACCTCTCATGTAAGTGAAACCGTGGCATCTGTAAGAAGTGATGATAGTATCCTTCTTAGAGATGGCATGTTCCATACCAACAGCAATAGCTTCTTGACCAACAGACAAGTGACAGAAACCTCTAATTTTCTTGGCCTTGTATAAAGCATCACAAGCCATTTCCATTCTTCTGACAATGATCATATCCTTGTACATTTGTAACAAATCACCCTTGGAACTTTGGAAGGATAATTCAGGAATGTTTTCCAACATGTAACCTTCAAAAGAGGATTCAGGCAAATTAACTTCAATTAAATCTTCAGCATTGGTAGCATTGAATCTTAAAGCAGCAGTAGCTGGCTTTAATAAAGTTTGTTGTTTAAAAACACTTAAGTTTTTCTTAGCAATGTTAGACAACATAATAAAGGCAAATATTCTAAGATAAAAAACAATCTACTCTCTGGTTTTTTTTTTACCAAGAAATTTCTTTCTCTCTTCTTTCAACTTTTTAAAAAAAAAAAAAAATTCGCATTTTTCCTTTGTTACGTTTAAATAAGTTTGCTGAAAAACAAAAAAAAAAACAATAATAAAAGACTTTCGTTAAAAAAAAAAAAAAAATTTTTAAAAATTTTAATTTATTAGTACGCGAA
>LXPE01000003.1:366499-388101 GCA_001664025.1 Hanseniaspora valbyensis NRRL Y-1626
TAAAAGGAATAATAAAAAAAAAAGTTAGGTGTTGTATGTGAAAATTTAAACTGAAATATTATTCAGCCACACATATCATTACCGAAATTAAGTAACATGCTTATTTTTTTTTTTTTTGTTTTTAGCGAAGAACAAAAAGTAATAAAATATAAATTCTTTTTATTAACTTCGTCTAATTTTTTTTTTTTTTTTTCTTTCTTTTTTTTTTTATAAAGCAAAAGATTTTCCTTTTATTTGAGAGAATATGACTCAAAAATAAATAATAAAAAAAGCTTACGATGCAATATATAAATAAAAAAAAAAAAGAAGCTGATGCTTTATTCATATAATTAACCAAGCCAATAATAATACAATTTAAATATATATCAAATGGCTATTAATTCTGCAGCTTCAACTGTTTGTGGTCTTGTGGGTACTGTTTGCTGGTGTGTTCAACTTATACCACAAATAAGATACATTTCCCAAAAAAAAGATTCTACTGGTTTCAATCCTATCTTTATGGGGTTATGGCTTCTTGCCTCTCCCTTTTTAGCATGCTATGCTTTTATTTCTAATCAAAATATAGCTATCAGAATACAACCAAATGTCTTTATGATGTTTTGTTTAGTCGCTTACTATATGAGTTGTTTATATCCACCTCATAAAAAGAGTAAAAAATTCATATATGGGTCTATTGGTGGTTTTTTGCTTTTTTGCGTTGTTTTAGAAGTTGGTTTTATTCCTTGGTTAAAACCTGTCTATGCAAAGGGACTCATTGGCCTGCTTTAATATTTGGTATTATAAGTGGTGTCGTTTTAGCAGCAGGTATTGTTCCATTATATTTTGAGTTAGCTAAGAGACAAGGTAGAGTTGTAGGTATAAGTTTTATATTTTTAGGTATTGATTCATTAGGTGCTTACTTGTCCATATTGAGTGTCATATTAGGAACAATGGATATAATGGGTATCATTATGTATTCTTTAATTGCAGTACTGGAATTAGGTGTTTTTGCAAGTCAAATCATATGGATGATAAGATTTAAATGGTTAGGAAAAGAACCTATAGTGGATGAAGAAAATATGATAATTGAAGAAGAAGAAACGGATGATTCAATAATAGGTAGTAAAACAAATGATGAAACGATCAAAAATATTGCATCAACAGAAAATTAAATTATACAAGATATAAAAAAAAAAAATAACGGATCCTAATACCACATAAATAAATTTGCTTTTAAAATATCACATATATATATATATATATATATCTGCATACTAATCGATTTTTTAACAAGATTGTTAAAGAATATAATAAAAATAAATGTTACTTCTTTGCTTTGGATATGTACTTTTTTTTTTTTAAGAAAAACGTAATAATCTTTCATTTTGTTATGTCCGACATAACTCATTTCTGTTTCTTTACATTTTCAGCCATATTATAGCTTTTTAAAATATTATTTGAAAAAAAGAAAGGAGTAAATAGAAAGAAAAAAAAAAATGTAAACCAAACACCAAAAGTTTCTTATAATTAACCCCTTGTAAATACAATATTTTATAATTATAGATGAATAGTGGTAATAAATTGTCAAAAGATTATTTTGATTTAATTAGAACTGCTTTGAAAGAAGAAAACAACAACAGCAGTAACAAAAATGCTGCAACAGAAAGTAATACAACAAATTCTCCAAAGAGACCATTAAAAAGAAGAAAGACTAATGCAACTCCAAACATAAACACTAATTCTGAAATAAAAAAAGATGTTGTAAAAGGAATAGACTATAAAACATTGATTGATTTAACTGAAAATGATGTTGGTGAAGCTACTTTTACAAACAATAATAGAAAAGGGAACAGATATGAGCCAAGAAAGAATGTTAAGGTAAAACCTAGTAGTAAAGAAGTAATTTGTCTTGACTCTGACTCAGAAAATGATAACAATAAAGATGAAGAGTATATTCCTGACTATGAAGAGAATGAATTTTCAGACTATAACATTGATCCAGATGATTTTGTCAACACAAATAATAATGAAGAAGAAGAAGAAGATGACATGTTTGATGACGATGATTTTGAAGATGTAGAAATAGAAGGAGATAATAGTAATAGCAACAAAGATAATACTGACGGTGATTTTACTTTTAAAGTCAATGATACAAGATCCATAGCAAACTCAAAAAAGAAAATGATTTCTCCTGAATTAAAACAACAAAGAATGACATATTATCTTTCATACATCATGGTACTGTTATTTGTAGTTGGAGAAAAAAACAATTGGTGTAATAACAAAAAACTTCAAGCCAAAATGGATCCTTTACTTCCCTCTAAAATTTTTAATTCTTTGCATACACCAAAGGATATTCATTTACCTGTAAAAAGTACAAACAAATTAATCCATGGATTGAAAGATACTATAGTTTTCTGGTCTAATTATTTTACAATCGATGAGAATCTTGATATTGGCTATTACATGAGAAAATGGCATGAATTGAAAACTAATCCATTATACAAAGTTCAAGATTTTTTAACCCAAGACAAATTTGCTGATATAATTTTGAATAGTAGAAAAGGGTCTAAAGAAGTTTCTCTTTTAGGATTTGTCACATTATTGAGAAGTGTGGGTTTGAATTGTAGATTAGTTTACAATATGCAACCTCCTGATATTAGTGATATTGGAAGACTGCCTAAAAGAGAGCTTTCAAGATATGATTATAAAGATCTGATGGAATGTGAATCATTCAAATTTCCAATCTTTTGGTGTGAAGTTTGGGATAAATATACTAAAAAATGGTTGACTTGTGATCCTATTTTCTATAAAACAGTTGAAAGACATGTGTCCAATGCTAAAACTTTATCCAAATTATGTCCTAGAATAACTAAAGAGGAACAAAGGTTGGTGACCAGATTTGTTGTAGCATTTAATAAAAATAACCAAGTGAGAGATGTTACTCCCAGATACACAAACAAATATTTTAACAAAGTTTTTATGAAACGTTTTAGAAACAATGAAACTTTGGATAAATGGTATCATAATTATTTGAAATTACTTGGTAAAAAACTTGGTGACAAGAAAGATAAAGGAAAAGAGAGTAAATTAAAAATTGATGAATATGAAGATAAGTTTATGGAAGAAAAATTGAGTATAGAATCGTTTCCTGAAAGTTTGAAAGATTTTCAAAATCATCCCAAGTTTGTTCTTCAATCTAAGATTGCAAAGACTCTATATTATTTGCCTCCAGACACAAAGCCTGTAGGTTTTTTCAAAAATGATAAAGTATTTTTAAGAGAAATATTACATCCTTTAAAAGCAAAAAACAAATGGCTTCAAGAAGGAAGAGTTGTTAAAGAAAGGGAAAAACCAAAAGTTGTCACCAAGAGTTTTAACAACAACATGAATAATAATACAGGAGAGAATAAAACAGCAGATAAAGAATTGTTTATTTATGAACAGACAGAGCCATATGTTCCTCATTCAGCTTTGAAAAACGGGAAGATTATCACTAACAAGTTTGGAAATATTGAAATCTATCATCCATCAATGATCCCTGTAAATTGTGTTTTGATTGATCATCCATTGGTAGTTAAGGCTGCTGATTTTTTAAAAATCGAATATGCTAAAGCTGTGGTAGGATGGGAATACAAAAATAGCAATAATTCTGGAAATAGAAGTAGATCACATCAGTTGAGTGGGAAATCGAATAGAAGTGCTGCTGCTAAATTTGGAGGGATTGTTTGTTTAAGAGATTTTAAAGATGCTGTTATTGCTATTGTGGAAGAAATGGAGAGTTTGAATATTGAGAAAAAGAAGTTGGAAAAGGATAAAGCAGATATGAGAGAATGGGTTAATCTTTTCAAGAGATTGAAAGTTAAGGAAAGATTGGATGGTGAATTGAATCAAAGTGGGTGGTTAGAGACAAAAGATATGATACAAAAAGAGGAACATGAAGAGAAGGAGGAAGAAAAAGAAGAGGAAGAAAAAGAAGAGGAAGAAGAAGAAGCTGGTGGATTCCAAGTTGAAGATAAACTCGAACACTTTGGTAATGGAGAAGAAGAAGAAGAAGAGGTGGAGGAAGGTGGATTTGATATTGATCAAGAAGAAAATTTGTCTGTTTCTGAAGATATGAATTTTGAAGATTTTATGAATGAAATAGAGAATTGATTAAACAAAAGAAAATTGATGCGAAATCGGATATAATTACAAAAAAAAAAAGTTTAAAAAAAAACATAAATAATTAAATTTTTCAAATTTTTTTTCAAATTTTTTTTTTTTTTTTAACATATACATATATTCTTATATAGTTTAAAAACAATTTTTTTAAACCAAGAAATAATATATCTATTTCATTGTAATACTAATAAATTATGGGTTACTTTGATACTCTAAAGAATATAAATAATAAGAACAGATTGAAAGCAGTTTCGAATACTAAAATAAATAGCAACAATGATGGTGATGACGATGACAGAGCAGAATTTTTGAAATTAGCTAAACAAAATATAGACCCATTGGATATAAAGACAGATTTACTACCAAAAGATTATAAACCTAAAATACCTAAACACATTTTACAGAGAAACCTTGAAAAACAAGCAAGATTTGTGAATCAAAAACAAAAAGCTGCATCTTCAAATTCCAAAAATGATGGAAATTCTGGTATGAAAAGAGATGAATCTGATATAGTCAAACAGAGACTTGTAGAGAAATTTAAAAGTAGAAAGAGACATCAAGGTAATAATAAAAAAAATGAGATAAACCATGCTTCAAAACCGGAACCTGAACAAAAACTATCATTTAAAGAAATGATGAGATTAGCAGAAGTGAATAAAAATAAACCAAAGAAGATAGAAGAAGTGAAGAAGGTGGCAGAAAAAAAGGTTAATAAGCCAACATTGAAAAAACAAGCTATAGTCAGAAAAGCAAATTTTGTAAAACCTATAAAACCAATTAAGAAACCAATCCAAAAAGAATCAAAGCCGTCATACAAAGAAGTGGATGAAGATTATGAAGAAGAAGAAGACTATAAACCTTCTGGATTTGATCTTTTAATGGAGGAAGAACTTCAATCTGAAGAATTAGCAAGACAGGAAGATTTGAGAGAAGCAAGACTTCTCAAAAAGAGACAGTTAGAAAAGATGAAACTAAAAAGAAAATAAAATTAAAAATTAAATATATATATACTCTTTTTTTAGATATATATGTTTGCCTATAATACCCATACAAGAACACCAAATAATAGAACAAATACTAAAATAATGTCTAAAGAACACATAATAATCTCATACATGTTAAAAAGTATGAACATTAAATTGATAAATGTGAAAAGAATGGATCCAAACAAAGATCCTGCTAGTAAAAATCTCAAACTGCGTGATATAATCAATTTTGTGTTTTTCTTGTTTTGTTTTTTGATTTGTAAAAGGATAGAAATTATAACCATTTTGGAGATTGGTGACATTAATAGCAAAATGTTTTTCAGTAATGATGGTACACTGTTTGTTGAATTTCTGTATGAGGAGGAAGCTGTCGATTCAGACATGCAATCACTCGCATTGCTTTGATAAATTCTTTGAGAGCTTGGAATACTGTTGTAACCAGTATAAATTGTTTTATTATTAGAACTGTATGAAAGATGTTTTTGGTGTCTTGGGATGGAGTTTGTTCTTGTTCTTGAGATTATGGATGTTGGAGAACAAGCCCTTGTAAAACTTGTTGGAGATTTTGACATTAGTATAGGATATCTATAACTATTAACTGGAGAAGCAAAAGTATTTTTTGGCAATTTATTAGTAGATTTTTTTTTGGATTTTGAACGGTTATTTTTTTGAACAGTTGTAATGTCTTTATAATTTTTGTTAAAACCACCAGTTGCTATGATTCTGTTTACAATAACTTCTTCTTTATCATCGTTATCAATATCTTCTTCCTCGTCTTCTTCTTCTCCATCTAAGTTAATATCAATATCTCCTAGCATATATTGGTACATTGTAAAATTTGTAACATTTAAAACAGAGATTTTTTCAAAAAACATAAAGTTTAAAAACTTGTTTGTAATGAAAACATCTTTATGTTTGTTTAAAGAGATTTTTTTGCTTCTAGCATTTCCGTTGCTATTATTATTGTTTTCATTAATTATTAAGCTTAATGGCATGATTGTCAATACAGCAGTATTGTTTAAAAAATTGTCTATAGTGATCATCCAATAAACTTCTTTATTATGATCCAAATACATAAATCTTTTACGTTCAATCTTTTGATCTTTCAATTTTTTGATTACTTGATTGTTATCTGTTTGATTAAACAATAATTCATTTGTGATATATGATTGACATGTTCTTATACCACCAATATGGTGTTGTAAAATGTAAAGAATCTCATCTTCTTTACCTGTTTTACAAACAAGGTTTGGTGTATACGGATCAAAGGGGATACCTTCCTCTTCAAACAAAGACATTGTGACAGTATCATTTTGTAAATTTGTGAAACTTAGATAATGAACAAGATAATAATCTAAAGCTGTACCAATGTCATTATATTCCTTGATAATGAATCTGTCTATATTATGATTGTTCATGATGTTACAGTAGAGTAAATATATTCGATCATAAAGTAAATGCAAGGGAAGAATATCATCATTTTCATCATTAATGTTTGGGTTATCATTTTTTCTATTATATGGATTGGTGGCATATATAAGATTAAGAATATTGAAGATTATATTGATATACGTGATTTGATCTGTGAAAAAAAATTCTTCTTCTTCTTCCTCTTCTTCCCCATTATTCGCTAATTCATGATCTTCTTCTTCCTCCCCATTTTTCAAAATATCATCTTTATCAAGAGTATCTTGAAGAAGATCATTGGTATTCTTTATATGGTTATTAAAATCATAATCATTTATATGATAAATACCTTCTTCTAGTCTTGAATCTATTGATTTATAACTATTACTTCGATTTGAATCTTCAAGAACCGCTGTAATATTGTTATGCTTATGCCTGTTTTTGCCATTTTCAAAACAACCAGAAAGGTTGGTATACATTTTATTATTATAGTAACTTTAATTTATATATATATATAAATATATATATGTATATAAGGATGCTATAACAATATTAGATACTTATTCTTAAGAAGATAATATATATAAATGATTTTTTATTTTTTATTTGTTTGTTTGGTTTATCAAATATATTTATTCTACAATGCTATCTTCATTTAATAATAAGACAATCAAGATATTCTAGAAGATATGTCCATTTGTTCAAATTTTTTTTTCTTCCTTTTTAAAAAAAAAAAAATATATATTTATATATTTATAAAAAAAATTAATAAAAAAAAAACTCCGGGATTTTTTTTTTTCATTTTCCCTTGTTTTCTAATTAATTTTGGTTTCATGTATTTTTTTTTTTTGATTTTAAAAAATATAAATTTCAAAAAAAAACACAACATTATTGTCAAAACATACACGTGAGTATATTATGTGGCTGATAAATAAATATATATATATTTTTTTTTCCTTCTTCAATGAAGTAAAATAACAATAAAATATGAAAATATAAATACAAATACAAAAAACCCATATAAAACATAGACACCTGAATATAATGAGTAATAATAATAATAGGAAAAAAGTAGAAGATACTAGTAGTAATAACAAATCTAGTGGTAAATATAGAAAAAATAGACTTGAAACATACTTGAATGAAGCTAAAATATCTAATACAGAAACAAAAAATTCAAATACAGAATTATCAAACTATGAAAGAAAAAGGATATATAAAAATGAAGATAAAATTGATATAGACTCTTTAAGTAAAATTAAAACAACTGAAATTAGTGATGATAGTTTTTCCAATAGACTTAGTAGGTATGAATTATTGGAAAGAACTTTGTTAAATCTACCATTGAACAAATTGCTTAAAGATACTAGTGCAAATAGTATTAGATCTATCAAAGATAAACCTGTTTATACAAAGAGTTCTTTTATAGCAAAATATGGGAATGATATTAAGACAAAGAGTATGGAGGATATAGAATCTAATTTTGTTTATGATCCAAAATCCAAATTGGTTAAAGATGAAACTAAAGGTTTTTATAATAACAAAAACGGGAAATATTATAGATATTTGAATTCTGAAGGTCAGGAACTTAAGGAATTAGAAGATAGTGTAAGAAGAGAAAACATTCTTAATAGTATTAAACAGAAACAAAAATTGAAAAAGGAAAGAACAAGATTGAGCAAAGAGGAATTTGAAAAAATAAATGATAAGAGAAATGAAGTTTTATTTGCAAATCCTACTTTACTTTCAAAAAAAACTAGAAAAAGACAATTAGAAGAAGAAGATAATGGTTTATCTAATGAAAATAGTGTTAAAAAAAGAGATTTGAGTCAAATGAGCGCAAAGAAGACTTCAAATGGTAAGAAAATGAATATGGATTTGTTGAGTAAATATAAGTAATTTTAAAAATAAAAAATTTATATCCGATAAATAACATTTCTTTTTTGTTTCTCTTGTTTTCTAAATAAATAAATAAAAAAATATTTTAGCTAGCCTAAATCACATGAAAGTTTTTTTTGTTTTTGTTTTTGTTTTGGCCTACTAAAATTATAAAATTGTTTCCCAAAACAGAAATCATCTCTTTTTTCTTATTCTTTTTTTTTATTTTTATTAAAATATTTTTAAAATTCTGAAAAATAAAAATTTCTACAATATTTTATAACATTTATATATATATATATTTATCATTTTAAAGAAACTATTAATAATAAAACCAATACTGGAACTAAAACATACACAAAAATGGATCCACAAAATAATAAATTTATTAATAATCTAGCATCTAATCATCTAGCCACTAGAAGAAAATCTATAAACACCATCACTCAAAGATTGAAAAACTTGAAGAAACAATCTGAATCTGACAGAATTTGGAAAGGTTTATACTATGCTATGTGGTTCTCTGATAGACCTTTAACTCAACAAAAATTGTGTGATGAATTGGCTGAAGTTTACACCAATGAGGAATTATGGGACGGAAACTTTGATAAATTTATCAAGTTTTCTAAATCATTTTGGAAGATTATCGCTTTGGAGTGGTTGAATATTGATTACCATAGAATCAACAAGTATTTACTTTTAATTAGAAGAGTCTTTAATAAACAATTGGAATATGTTATCAAGCAATCTAATAGTGATGAAAATGATAATGGTGAAAAAATGCAAGAGTTTGTTGATAGAGTCCTTGGAAGATTTGTTTTTTCTGGTGACAAGAGGATCTACAATGGTATTCCAATGCATGTCATAGATATTTCTACAGATGAATTAGTAAAAATTTACACCAAATTGAATAAAGACAGTAGTGAAAAAGAAGAAAATGATGATGAAGAAGAAGAAGAATTTGAAATCACTGAAGAAATTGTAAATAAATCTCATATTGATATCTTATTCAGTAAAATTTTTGAACTTACAAATGATTATAATAACAATAAAGTATTAAGAATTTATATCAAAGATAACTTAGTTACTGATGATACTTTGATCGATTGGGGAATCGTTGAGAAGTGTTACAAACCTAAATACGTTTCTAAAAAAGATACTGAAGAAGATAAAGAAGAAAATGAAGATGATGAAGAAGAAGAAGAAGAAACTTGGAAAGGTTTTTAATAAGATTAAAGAATTTTATGTTAGATAGTATGATATATCTCTAGATTTTAAATTATATATTTTGTTTAAAATTTTTATTGTTTTTTTTTTCTCTCAATGTGAAATTGCTTTTTTGGCTAATGCGAGGCTATATTTTTTTCTCTCTTTGATTAAATATAATTTGAAAGTGTCCCATTTGGGAAATCTTGAAATTACATTAGATTTAAAAAAAAAAAAATAAATTAAATTAAAACTCTAAAAATTATCAAACAAAAACACTAATAAACCATAACAATTATCAATAAAAATGTTTAAAGTAGAAGGTTGGAGTGTTGATAGCAATGCTATCGCTAAGGATAAAAACAATAGTAACAAAGATAAGAAATCTAAAAACAACAAAAAAGTTCATAAAGAAAAACAGGAACAAAGAAAAAAATATCCAAATGATAACAAATTCAATAAACCTTTCAATAATCAAGGTGAAAATAGAATAAGTAAACCATTTAATAAAACAGAAAGAAAAGAACCAAAACAAGAAAGAGTCACTGAAAAAGTTATTGAGAAAACATTCAATAGAAAAAATGAGACTTCTTCTTCTTCTTCTTCATTACCACCATCAGCCAATAACAATGCTAAATTGACTCCATTACAACAAAAACTATTCAATAAACTTAAAGGATCAAGATTCAGATGGATTAATGAACAACTTTACACCTCAACTTCTTCAAAAGCATTAGATTTGATCACTGCTCAACCAGAACTATTTGATGAATATCATAAAGGGTTCAGAGAACAAGTCACAACATGGCCAATAAATCCATTAGATGTTATGATAAAAAATTTGATTTCTAGAACCATGAACAGAAACTATAATGCTCCAGGTGGTCTTCCAGCTATTGACAGAACATGTGTAGTTGCAGATATGGGGTGTGGTGAGGCAGAATTAGCATTACAAGTGAATGATTTCTTCCTAAAGAATGAAAAAAAATTGAGAGGTAAAAAAATTGATATACATTCCTTTGATTTGGCCAAACATAATGAAAGAATCACTGTCGCTGATATAAAGAATGTTCCAATGGAAGATAACAGTTGTTGTGTTGTCATTTTTTCTTTATCTTTGATGGGTGTAAACTTTTTAGATTTTGTTAAAGAAGCTTTCAGAATTCTAAAACCTAATGGTGAGCTTTGGATCGCTGAGATTAAATCTAGATTCAAAGATCAATCTTTAAAAGAGTTTGTCAATATTGTTGAAAAACTGGGGTTGAAACATAAACTTACAAAGACATTAGAAGAAGAAGGTGATTTGAAAGAAATGTTTATAAGATTTGAATTTTTTAAGCCTGATGAAAGAACTATTATGGAAATGGAAAAAAGATTAGCTAAAAGAACAAAATTCATAGAAACAAAGAAAGATGAAGATGAAGATTTAGATTTGAAGAGAGAAAGACAATCAGAATCTGAATGGTTATTAAAACCATGTATTTATAAGAGAAGATAACAAATTAGTATTAAATTACAAACATAAAATTATATATATATTTAAATAAGAAGTTCTTTAAAACTGAATATTGTTTTTATTATTTTTATTTTTTAAATTATATATATATATATATATATATCTATAGTTTATTCTCTTTGGAATAATGTAGTAACGTTACCAAAACCTTTCAATAAATCCATTATATCGACAGCTCCATTATTTCCATTAGAACCTTGCTCATTTTCAGGCTTGAAATAGTAAGCACCTCTGTAACCATTGTATTGATAAACTTCTAAAGAAAGACAATATAGAACAATGAAAAAATATATGAATTTGAATCCAAACAAGGAGACAACAGCAAAAAGCCCCCATATCAATAATGATGCGTACATATTATACCAGAACACTACAGAATCTAGTTTATTCCCATATTCTTTCAGGTTATATTGTTTATAAGATTCATATTTGAAATCTGTGTCATAACTCCATCTTAAACCTACAAGTTTTCTACCAAAAATGTTTTGAGAAACATAAAAATCTATACTTTTCATTATTATTAGTAAGATTGTGATATTTGTGAATGAAGCAAAATTGTATGCTAATATATAAATTAGAACTGGTGCAAGTTTGAAAGATATGTATGATAGAGAAATCACAGGTGAAGATGACTGCAAAATAGTATTTTTAATAGATTCCATTTTTAAAAAACAAAAAGTGAAAAAATGCAAAAATAGGTCAAATTTAAATGTATGTAGTGTAGAATATATGGGTTATATATAATTGTTTATTTACAGTTTTTTTTTTTCATTTAACAATTAAAATTATTTTTATTATGTTTCTATTTACAGATTAATCTAAATTTGCTGTTTACTTTTAAGAAATAATTAAATATGAAAAAAAAAAATATATATATATTTGGCTTACATTATTTATGTCCGAAAAAAAAAGTTATTTTTAATCAATTAAAAATTTATTGTATTCTTTAAACTGAATGTTATATATATATATTTACTATAATTACATGAAAAAATGAGTGTTTAAAATCGAGTCTTTGTGAACAAGCATTTCAAAAGATTTATAATCATTAATTTCTTTTTTAATTTCTTGGAACATTTCCAATTCTTTCATGCTTTTCAATTTTAATAGTTCCTCTTCTGTCAAACTTTTTAAAAATTCTTCATTTTCTTCTTCTTCCTCTTCGTCATCACCATCACCACTATTATTAGCTCTTAAAAACTCAATGCTACTATCAGATCTATCTTCAGGTAATTGGAAAACCTCAACACTTTTACTAAAACTCAATATCTTTCTATGATCATCATTATCGATTCTATTAGCCAAGTTGGCTCTTCCCTCTCTAGTTTTTATACCTTTATAAACAATCCATTTCTTTCTAGGTTCATCAAAGATTTTCACTTCTTTAAAAGCATCAAATAATCTTTCAAGAATCTCATCTTTTTCACCTTCACCTTCATTTTGGAAAAGCTTCAATCTTTGCAAATTTGTATATGACAAACTTCTAATAGAATTTTTTGAAGAAGAGTTGTTTGATGCTAATGAATTGACTGAATCCCTTCTATTCATGTATATTCCATTCCCATTATTGTTATTTCCTTCATTCAAAGCTGCAAATGCATTGATTCTTGCTGTTAAAGCAGGTGGCGAAAAACTTACTGGAGATGAATACTGTAAAGTGTCAGTATCTGTGTCTGAACTGTTATCATATGATTTCAACACTGTGTCTAATAATAGATCTAAGCCTTTATCACTAGTGTTACTAACTGCACTGTTATGAAGAGAGTTTCTGTATTGGAGTTGCTGATGATGGAAATTTGGATTCATGTAGTAAGCTTTTGGTGGTGAAGGTGATTTTGATGGTGAGTTTTGAAAATTTGGAGATATTTCTTTTTTGCTTGTTGGTAGGTTTACCACTAGTGGTGGAGCATTACTTAAAGTGGCTGGTCTTTGTCCACTGCTTCTAGTAGTATATACAGTATTTGTTGTATTTACTGTTGTTGTTGTTGTTTTAATATGTTTAATTTCATTTTTTTTTTGTTCATTGCTGTTATTTTTGAATAATTTAAACATTTTTTTGAGTCCTCCAGAGGATTTCTCATTCCCATTTCCTTTATTAATATTGTTTTTATTTTTATTTTTCTTATCATCTATATTCCTTTCATTATTTTTAACATCTGTTTCTTTTCTTTCTTTGTTTATACTAGCATATTCTTCCGGGTTATCTAAACGTCTATTTCCTGTCACATTCACTTTAACAAATCCATCAGCTGTCATATTAGCATTGTTATTATCATTTAATCCAATAGTACCATCTTCATTTCTTTTCAAAATCAATTCCTCATGTTTGAGTCTTCTTAATCTGAAGTAATTTTTTAAAACTGGATTTTGACCTATATAAACCAATGATTGTTGTTGTCTTGGTCCATAGAAGATCATGCTTTTATAATTTGATGACATGCTTAATGATTTGTTGTATTGTTGTTGCTGCTGATAAGTCGTGAGCAAATTGCTGCTGTTTGCTTTAACATTAAAATCATTGAGATCAATAGTTATTTCATGTTTCTGCATATTTCTATTAACATTAGTTTGTGATCTCATCAATGGGTTTGTCACTTGTTTTTGTTGCTGGAGTTTTTGAGATGATTTTTGATGACTGATAGATTGGTTATAGTTTATATTTTGTTGTTGATTATTAGAATAAGCAGTTTGCTGTTGTTGTTGAATATGTGGATATGAAGTTTGTTGGTGTTGTTGAAATTGTTGAGGTTGTTGTCTCCAAGGCTGTTGATTAAAAGAAGGATTATTATTTAATTTAGAATTTTGGGTAGTTTGTAAAACAGGAACATTTCTTTGTAAAGGATTGTAATTTTGTTTTTGTGTAGACATATATTCACCATAATTAAATGATTTACTCTTGTTTTTTAAAAGTTCTTGTCGCTGCTGTTGGTGTTGTTGTTGTTGGTAAATATTAGTACTAGAACCAAAAGATCCATTTTTACTAAGTTTTGTATTAGATCCCTGCATTACCTGTTGCTGATTGTAAGAAGTAGTGTTGTTATTGTTATTATGATCTGGTAGTATTTTATTTTTAAAACTTGATGAATTAGATGTATGTGAAGAGCTATTAAAGGACTTCTCACTATTAGATAAGTTCATTTATATATATATATAATTAATAATAATAATAATAAATGTTTATTAAGTAGTATTGATACCAATTAAGATATATATAAAGAGTTAGAACTAAAATATTTAAATAATAATTATATATTTATTTACTGGTTAGATTATTATATTTAGAATTTTTTTATATAAAAAATGTAATATTATCTATCTTTATATAAACTAATAATATAATATTTAAATATATTTATGTTTCTAAAAATATAAATATAAAAAAAAACTATGTATATGTATATTCCCAACTACTTTTAAGCACACTTTTTTTTTTATAAAATTTGATTTGTATATTTTTTTAAAAAAAAAAAAAAAAAATTAACATTGTAATTTATGGGATGTGTGTGGTGGTGGTACGGCTGCTGAACACGTATGGAATGTATTTTTTTAATAAAACAAAATAACAAGCAAAAAATTTGAAATTCCATATCTGGAAAAAAAAAAAAAAAAAAAAAAGACATATACATTAACTTAAAAAAGGATAATGTGTGGCATCGTTTATACAAAGAAGAAAGTCTAGATCTTTTTTTTTTTTAATTAATCAATGATCATGTGATATATTTATATCATGTGATTATATTGAAGATATATTCAATACAATCTATGTTTAATAAGTATATACAGTATTAATAGAATTTTAATTAATTACAGAACAATATATATCATAATAGTAGTATTCTTATTCTTCTTCTTTAATTTCATCATTGTTAACATTATTATCAAGTTCTTCAGATATTTCTTCTTCTTCATCCTCATCTTCAATTAAAAAATCAAATTCTTCCACTCTTTTAATACATTTATTTAGACTATTAAGGTCTAGTTTATTATTCTTTGAATGGTTTTCTTCTTTAACAATCTCACATGACTCTAACACTAGTTTACTTATAAACATTAAGATAGCATGTGATACTACTGTGGGTGTGATAGATGTTTGTTTACCAATATCTTCATCTGAGAGTTGAATGATTCTTTTTATCTTATTGCTTGGAAATGATATGTTTTTTTTATCTAGTAGTTTGCAAATATCATCTAGATTAAGTTTTCTATCAGTAATTTCTTCAGACATTGTGTATTATTATTTATTTATTTATTGGTTACTTCAGGTTTTATGTATGTGTTTTTTTTAAAAATAAATGTATATAAATTTTATGATTTAATAAAAGCATCGCGTTAAATATATTATTATTAATATATATATATTTTTTTTTTTTTTTTCAAGAAATTTTTAAAAAATCCGATATTTTTTAAAATTTCTATTTTCGCTTATATTTGAAATATCAAAAAACGGTGACAAAAAAAAAAAAAAAAAAAAAGGAAGAAAAAAAAATTTTTTTTTTTTTTTGAAAAACAAAAAATTTATTATTATTTAAGATTTTATATAAAATATTTATGTGTGTATGCCCCTTTTTTGACAAAAAAAAATGAAAGAAAGAAAGAAATATATATATATATGATTTCTTTTTTTTTTTTTCATTATATGGGAATTTGTTGTGTGAATTAGTGAAAATGACAACATCCATAATATATATTTACTTTAAAGAATATATGTTTGGGTAACACACATATTATTAAACATTATAATTAATAGTATTAATATTATTAATTTTATACAATAATATTGATATTATTATTATTTGAATTACCTAAAAAAAATATTAACTATATATATATATATATTTAACAGAATAAAGTTTAAAAAATCTTATATTCATTTATATTTTATATATATATATCTTTGAAATTTATCATATCATTATTATTACTATTATTATATTCCTTTTTTCTATTTAAACAATCAAGTATCTGATTGGAATGTGAATCAACTTAACAACGTAACCTAATAGACCAATAACTAAGAAACCCATACCAACAGCTCTTATAATTTGAA
The DNA here is from genome assembly GCA_001664025.1 of Hanseniaspora valbyensis NRRL Y-1626. Taxonomy (NCBI): domain Eukaryota; kingdom Fungi; phylum Ascomycota; class Saccharomycetes; order Saccharomycodales; family Saccharomycodaceae; genus Hanseniaspora; species Hanseniaspora valbyensis. The sequence goes on from LXPE01000003.1 coordinate 382,683, forward strand.
ATAATTCAGCATTGTTTGGTTTCTTACATTTCTTAATGAATTGCAAAGAGTTGTTTATGATTTGTTGTTGAGAGTCAAAAGAAGAAGAAGAAGAAGAAGAAGCTGTTGCTTTACCAGACATATTTATTAAATATACTTGTTTTAAATGAGATTACACAGGTTTTATATTAATACCTCTATCTTTTTTAAAAATTTTAAAAACTCCCTAAATTATAATGTTTATCTTAAAAAATTCCAACTCTTTTACGTGTTCATTTAAAAAAAAAAATTTTTTTTTTTCTTCTTCTTTTTTTTCTATCAATGTTTGTTGGCATATATCCGATCAACTAATATTTAGAAAACAAAAACCGCTACCAAAACAAACATATCATTAATTAAAGATTTAAATCATGCGCAAAAAAAACCCAACAACTTTTTTTTTTTATTTCTTTAAATTTTTTGTTAAAAAAAAGCCAAAAATTATAAACATTGTCTTATAACAAACAAACTATAATAAGAAATCTATATTCACAGACAAAATTATATATTAAAACAACCAACTTTCCTTATACTAAATTGATAAAACTTTCATATAATACAAAGTTAGTATGTCTCCTGGTACTAAAAATGAATTTGAAATTAGTTCTGAAAGTATATCTGAAAATGGGGTTACAAACCTTGTTGATACCAATAAAATAAATACCTCTTTTGATGATTCAACAGATGAAGAATCAGATGAAGATGAAGATGAGGAAGAAGACGGACAGCCACCATTATTTAAACTTTCAAAAATAAGCATACCAGAGAAAAAATACCTTCATCAACTTATACATCCAAAAGACAAAATCTGTTTCATTGCAGACCATATTATCAATGATTCTTTGATTGTTTTGGGTACAGAGTTGGGATACATTTACATAATCAATATTCAAAATATAACTGTTATGAAAAGATTAAAACTTCATAGAGATTACATTATGTTTATTGATATAAATGATAAAGGATGGTTTATGAGTTGTTGTATAGAGGGAAATGTTTCAATAATCAATTATACATCTTTTCTTAATCATATAAATAAAAGTGACATGATCAAAGAGGAAGAGATTGATGTTGATTTATTGGAAATAAAAAGAGTCAATTTTAATAAATCTTTGAATTATGTAAAAATTCATACTAATTTCAATAATCAAAACAATAAATGTTTTTTTATAAGTAGTTTCAATGGAAGTTTATTAGCTGTTAATCTAGACACTTTTAATAACACAAAAGATGTTGAATCTCCAAAAGTTATTGAAAAGACTGTGGATATAGCCACCAATTGGCTCTCTTATATTCCTTCTTTTTCATCAAACATCAACACAAGTAATCATAATGAAGATATTCAAAAAAAATTAGCATTTGATGTTAAAATTACTAATTTGATTGATTTAGATTCAATAACTTTTTTAGAAATTATCAAAAATGATAAACTTTTCTTCATTGACTTCAACTCTTTATACATATTTGATTTGAATAGTGGGAATCATGAGAAAATATTGTTGAAATTGAATATAGAAGCATATCAACCTGCTCCTGGAGAAGAAACCACTATCAATACAGTAATGTATAAAAATATTTTTTTCATAAATATAAACAAATGGTTGTTAATAGTAGATATTGAGACACTTGTATTATTAAAGGAAATATCATTAAATGAAAAAATACCAGAAAAAATTGTTTCAATGAAATTATTCAATACTATACCTTTGGAATGGGAAAAATGTATTGATAAAAAATATAATGAAGGATTACCACCATTATCAATAATATCAAAATCTAAACAATCAAAAAAATTAAATCTTCACATTATAGATATAAATTTAAATTATGACTTTTCAATTCATGAAACTATTGAATTACCTATTAGTAAATCAAATGTTCCATTGAAAATCATTTTCTCAAATTTTGATAAAAATCCCAAAATTACAATAATCTTTGATTCATTGATTATAAAAATAAATCCTTTTCAAAGAAATGATATTTTTAAATGGTTTTTAGAAAATGAACAATTATACAATGCATGGAAAATATGTGAGGATAATAAAAAAAAATTAAATATTGGTGTAGATCTAGTCAAACAAGAAATTGATCATTTAGAAGAAATATTTAAGATCCAAAATTATAACACAAGTAGTAATAATTTTATAACTATGGATAGTTTGATTGGTAAATATGATGAAATTATTGTAGATTATTATTGCTACAATTTTGTTCAAGGATATCAAACATTAACTAATAAACTTATAACTTTAAAAGATGATAGTTACAGTAACACTATTTTTTTCAACAATAACTCACTAACAAAAATTTTGAATAAAATTGTTGATGCAAAAGATTTTAAATTACTTCAAAAGACTCTTGTCACTTGGGAAATGCAAATAAGTTTTTCGAAATTTGATTATAGTCAGATAATTGAAAAACTTTCCAAAGCAACAGCTAAAAAAACAACTAATGATATTGATTTATTAAATTGTTTAACTACTTGTTACTATAGAACAAATCAATTTGATGAGTGTATAAATATTCTTTATCAATTGATTGAGTTATGTGAGGATAGTGAAAATACTTCTGATGTTTATAAACATAAAATTTTACATATAATTCAGTTATCACCTAAATTGTTGACTAATATTGTCTCTGAGGAAGGTCAATTCAATGAATTTTTAGCCAAAATCAGTAACTACTCTTTGAAAAATATCAGAGAGTTTAAACTTCATTTCAAGAGCATAATTAAATTACTAATCAATAATATATCTGTTGAGAATGTTATTAAAATTTCAAGTATAATAGACAGTGAAAAATTCCCAGAATTTCAGTTTTTACTATTACTAAAAGTGTATTCCTTTGTTCCTGCAAAACATATTAAAGCAGTCACTTTGTCTATCATTAAATTATATTTGGCAAATGATATTTTTACTGAATGTAATCCTAACTTGATTCAATTTTTGATTAGTAACACTAACAATTATGATTCAAAAGAGATTTTAAGCTTAATTTTACAAAGTAATGGGATATTAGCTCATAATGAAGAGTTAATATATCTATACTCTCAATTACATGATTATACAAGTGCTTTGAAATTAATTTTGAAAACAGGTTTAACAAATCCAATCAACTATATAATGACCACAGAAGCCACAATCAATGATCATGATTTGTGGAAGGAAATAATGAAATACTCTAGTGAAAATGGAAACTTACTGACAAAAGAAATTATAAGAACGATTAATAAAAATGAAAATATCAATATGAACACTGTAATCTTTTTATATGAGGAATTGTTGAATTTTATTGATTGTGAAGAATCTTTGTTCCAAAATGGAATTGCTACTACAACTAAAAACTTACAGTTGAAAAAATTGGAGTTTGCCAAATTGAAAAATTTATTAACAAGTGAAGTCAAAAATGTCTTTGCAGAAAGAATGAGATGTTTACAAACAGGAAAATATTATGAATAAGTATTTTATCATTATTAATATACTAATTTTTTTAAATTTTTTTTTTCAAATTAAATTTTTGTTTTTGTAATGATAAATTTTATATATGTCCATTTATTACTTAAACTATATATATTAGTTTTTTTTTTTTTGGTTTACTTTATTTATTGTTTTTATATTAAATACATCTTTTTAATATTTGTAATAAAAGACCCATGATTGTTTCAAGTTCATTTAAACTTTTTATTGGTTGAATAGGAAATATTTGTGCAACTTGTGGTAATTTACAATAACTAGTCAGTTCTTGGAATTGAGCTATCAATTTTTTAATACTAGTAGCATCTGCAGTTAAAAACTCAACACTTATATCATTAGGCAATATTAAAGGTTCAACATTACAGAAATAATTTTCTTTCAAAGCATCTGTTTTCAAAAAAAATAAAATCTCATTATAAATTTTAGACAATTCTAATTGTAAATCAATAGACATTTTTATTTTAACAGATTTCAAAATTAATGGTTGGTTTTGATAAGAAACAATATCATTCAATAATATTAAAAGTTTTCTTGCTTGTTCTTGCTTTTGTAATTGTTGTAATATTTGGAATTCAGCTAGCAATGGACTATTTGCATGGTTAGATAAAGGTGTGTTATTTTGTTGAATTTGAATGCCATTAGATTGGGGGTGTGGTTGTGCTAATAATGGTTGTTGTGGAGTGAAACTTGCTGGTTCAATTTGTTCTTGTTGAAACTTGGCACCATATCCACCAATACCACCTAATTGTTGTCTAAATTCATCCAATCCATTATATTCAAACATTTGCATTATTGAATCTCTTCTAGGTCTATAACTAGTGATGGAATTGTTATTTAAAAATTCAGGACTATTTGCCATATTGTTCAAAATTGGAATTCCAGATCTGATTTGTTTGTTTTCAGCAAGTTCACGTGCGGTAATACGTTCTTCGTCATCATCATCGTCTTCTTCCTCATCTCCAAACTCTTCATCATCTTCTTCACTTTCTAAGTTTTTATTTTCTTGTTGTTTTTCTCCTTCATCTTGTTCACTTTCTAACTCTTCTCCGTCTGCATTTAAGTTTGCATTTTTAATAAAATCAGGTGTTACACCTGTTTTATTATTAATATTCAATTCACCTTTTTGAAGATTTGTAGTCACAGCATTGTGCAAATCAGTGAATTGCAATAAAGAGTTTGATTCAACAGATTCTGGATTACTAGATGCATTATTATCAATATTTAATAAATTATTTGAATTGATTTGCTTATGATTTATTGATTGCCTCTCAAAGTTTGTCATGTTAAGAATAGCCAAGACTTCTTGATCTAAAGCTTCACTTTGGAAATCTAATTGGTCTATCGATGAAGCATCACCACTTATTAATGGCTCAACAGTGTTTCTTACATGAAGTGGAGAAAGTGTATATGGTAAAATTGAATTTTTGTTGTTATTATTGAATGGAGACATTGACATGAATTTATCATTAGTTTGGCCATTGAATATAGTGTTACTAATCATTTCTCTTCCGAAAGGTTGTTGAGAACCGCTATTAAGTATTGATCCTTGGTTAGATCCCGTTATAATATTATTAGCTTGTTCCAAAGTGATTTCATCATAGATTGGTTCCCATGGTATAACAGTTGCAAAGTCTATCAATTCTTGTAATGATACAAAATTCAGAGATCTATGTTCAATGGATAAATCTAAAAGCATTTCAGCATCCCATTTAGAGAAAGTTCTGAATTCTGATTGTAATCTTTGTAAAATTTTCAAAAAGATATCTGATTTCTTCAAACCCATAGATATAGGTTTATTCAAAGTGATTGAGTTTGCAGGAAGGATACCGCTAGCTTTCCAAGAAGTCATTAATGAGGCTTCAGAGATGGAATCCCAAGATCTTTTTATCTAACTTAAATGCATTACAAATATTAATACTTGGACTGTT
>LXPE01000003.1:465736-479928 GCA_001664025.1 Hanseniaspora valbyensis NRRL Y-1626
GAGTAAAGTTCCACATAAATATTTAAAGTTTATGAGACTTCTAAATTACCATATACGGGTACTTATTCTGAGACTTGTGTTCTTCCACCAAATAACCCATTTGACATTAAAAAGACAGATTTTGAATATGATAAAGATTCAGGTGATGAAGATTACGGATATATTGACTCTGATATAGATGTTGAAAATGATTTTGAAGATGGGGAAGAAGGTGAAGAATTAGATAGTGAAGAAGATGATGATGACGACGAAGAAGATGATAATGAAGACGAGGAAGATGATGGTGCTAATGAATTGTCTGGGTTTGTGGAAGCAGATGCAATAAATAATTCAGCTAAAGTGAGTAATAAAAGAACTAAAAAATCTTTATTGATCCCAACTATTCAATATAGACCAGAAGAAACACAAGTGATTCTAAATCCTATAACACTCACATTGTTTAATGATGATGATAAAGAATACATGGATAGTATTTCTATTAAAATGCTATATCCGACACCTCTAAATTTAAATGAACCTATTGGTGCTCCTATAGGAACAGAGCCAGAAGCTAATAAAAGAACTATTGACCAAATGAATAAAGAATTGACTGAGGAAGTTATAGTAGATAGTCAAGATAATACTGATGAAAAAGATAATAGTAATGAGCCAGATAGTAAAAAAAGTAAAATTGTTATATCAGATAAGAAGGCTTTGGTAGAGATTTTACTACAAGTGGTAGGGTGTCCGTATAGTAAAAACACTTTGGTAGAAGTTTTAGGATTTGCAATGGATAGTAAATTTAGTAGGAAATTGATAAAGGATACTGTTGATCACTATGCAATTAGAGAAAAGGATAGATGGGCTTTAAAAGATTTTGAAATTATAGAAAAACTAGAGAAAAGTATTAGAGAAGAAGCAAAATCAATGATGTAAATTAGTATATTTTTTAATTGATAAAAAAATCTTTATATTTTTTTTAATTAGAATTATTTTATTCTTAATCAATAATACTATTTCCTAATGAGGAAATGTAATTGGTTTTATTTTTTTTATTTTTTTGGTGGGTAATTTTTTTATTTTTTTTTTCAAGTTTATTGAATGTTGTTTATGCGACGAAATAAATCTGAAAAAAAAAAAAAACTTCATAATATTTGAAAACACGAAAAAGTATCAAAAATAGTTAAAAACCAAAATAGAAAGAGAACAATTTATACATTTTTTTAAAATAATACATATATATATATATATATTCTAATATAAAATGTCTCAACCTTCTTCTTCTGCCGGTGATAATTTTTTACCAAGTTCTGATCCACATCCAGAATTGCATTCAGAACCAAATCAACAACATACAAATAACAACATTGATGATTCCTCTTTAAGTGAAAATAGAAATGTTCCTGAAACTTTATCATCCTCTATAGATAACAGTGCCAATAATAACCATTTATTTGTTAATTCAGATAATGGAACAAGCTCTTCTAGAATGAATTTATCTTCTAATAGTAACTTAAGAAGTAGCTCTTCTAATCTACATTCAAGATTGAATGATGATATTGGAAGAACACCTAGACATCAGAGAAGATCTGATATTTCATCTGTTGGTGGTGAACAAAGATTGTTTAATATGAGTAGTGATTTAGGTTATGAAGCAAACAGAAACACTAATGTAACAGCAGGAAATGGGCATCCTAACTCTGACAACCCACATGATCCTAGTTCCGGTGCCAGTGATTTTGATATGAATTCTAGTAATTTGTATAATAACAACAATAACAATAATAGTAGTAATGGTTCTGATTTAGTTGGTAGTGAGGATGACGACTATTCAGGACCAAAATCTGTTATTTGGGGTACTAGTGTTGATACTTCAGAAGTTAGAAAAATATTTGATAGTTTTTTGATGAACTTTAAATATGGTGAAAGAAGAGAGTATGAATACAGTCTATTAGGTCCAGATGCTGAAATTACAGATGAGCTATCTTATCAACTTGGTGATGATGATTCATTCTATTTAGAAAAATTGAAAAAAATGGTTCAAATGAAAAAAATCAATTTGAACTTAGATTGTAGAAACTTATTAGTCAATCCAACATATAGAAAACTTCATGATTGGCTTTTAAAATATCCTAATGAAGTTATCGTTTACTTGGATGATATTTTGAAAAATTGTTTAATGAAGATATGTGATTATGATGAAGAATGGCTAGATTTTAGAGATGAATTAGAATTGAAATTTCCAAGAGTTAGACCATATAATATAGATAACAAAAGAGGTATTAGAGAATTAAATCCACCAGATATTGATAAATTGATTAGTATCAAAGGTTTAGTCCTCAGATCTTCTGCTATCATCCCAGATATGAAGAATGCTTATTTCAGATGTGGTATTTGTAATCATCATGAATCTGTTCCTATTAACAAAGGTGTTATTAAGGAACCAACTAAATGTACTTCTCCAAACTGTACAGCTGTAAACAATATGATTTTAGTACATAATAGATGTACTTTCAGTGATAAACAAGTTATTAAATTACAAGAAACACCAGATCTAGTTCCAGATGGTCAAACTCCACACTCAGTATCTTTAGTTGTTTATGATGAATTAGTAGATTCTTGTAGAGCTGGTGATAAAGTAGTTATAGCAGGTATTTTCAAATCTATTCCTGTAAGAGCCAATCCTAAACAAAGAGCTTTAAGAAACTTGTTCAAGACATATGTTGATGTTGTTCATGTTAAAAAAATCTCTAATGAAAAATTAGATCTTGATACATCTACAGTCGAACAACAATTATTACAAAAAGAAATGGAGGAAGAAGAAGCTGGTGGTTCTGGTGTTCAAGAAGTAAGACAACTTTCTCAAGAAAACATTGATAAAACTAAAGAACTTGCATCCAGATATGATTGTTATGAAATATTAGCAAGATCCATAGCACCTTCAATCTTTGAAATGGATGATGTCAAAAAAGGTATTCTTCTTCAATTATTTAGTGGTACAAACAAAACTTTTAAGAAAGGTGGTAGATACAGAGGTGATATAAACATTTTGTTATGTGGTGATCCTTCTACTTCTAAATCTCAAATTCTGAAATATGTTCATAAAATTGCACCAAGAGGTGTTTATACTTCAGGTAAAGGTTCTTCTGCTGTTGGTTTAACAGCTTATATTACAAGAGATGTTGAAACTAAGCAATTAGTATTAGAATCTGGTGCTTTAGTTCTATCAGATGGTGGTGTTTGTTGTATTGATGAATTTGATAAAATGAATGATTCTACAAGATCAGTTTTACATGAAGTTATGGAACAACAAACTATCTCTGTTGCAAAAGCTGGTATTATCACAACTTTGAATGCCAGAACGTCTATCTTAGCATCTGCTAATCCTATAAAATCCAGATATGATCCTAACTTGCCAGTCACAGAAAATATTGACTTGCCACCACCATTATTGTCCAGATTTGATCTTGTATATTTAGTATTGGATAAAGTTGATGAAGGTTTAGATAGAGATCTAGCCACTCATTTGACAAATCTGTATTTACATGATAAAGTTGAAAATGGTTCTTCTCAAAAGGAAGATATAATTCCTATTGAATTCTTAACAATGTATATTAATTATGCTAAACAAAATGTTAACCCAGTATTAACTCCAGAAGCTGGTGAAGAGTTGGTTTCAACATATGTTGGTATGAGAAGAATGGGTGATGATCCAAATTCCGATAAACAAAGAATCACAGCAACAACAAGACAATTAGAATCTATGATTAGATTATCTGAAGCACATGCTAAGATGAGATTATCTGAGACTGTTGATATTGAGGATGTTAAGGAAGCTTGTAGATTAATGAAATCTGCTATTAAAGCATATGCCACTGATCCTAAAACAGGTAAAATTGATATGGGTTTGGTCCAAACTGGTCACTCTGCTGATGAACAAATATCTATAGAAAACTTCCAAAACTGGGTTATGAACTTCTTGGCTGAGAATGATATTGGTTTAAACAATTCCATCTCTATTGGTGATCTAGCAAAGAAATTCAAGGAAGCTGTTACTCAAAGCAACAATGGAAACATGTCTATTAATGATGAAAATGATGATGGTACCAATAATGATATGTCTTCTATGGCTGGATTGACACAATCTGAAATTGTATCCATCTTAGAAAGAATGTCTGGTGATGGTGATATTATTTTGAAAAACGTTAAAAATCAAAAACATGTTTCCATGGTTAGATAATTATATATTTTTATTTCTTATCTGATCAAATAAGTATATATTCTTTTTTTTTTCTCTCTCTTATCTTAGTATTTTAAAAAAAAAAAAAATTATATTAACGATAAATAATTTAATTTCAATTGGGCTAAGGTCATGTGAGTTACACCAACCAAAAAGTTTTCAACTAAAAAAAAAAATAAAAAAATTTTTGCTCGGATATTGCATTTTTTTTTTTTAAACCTAAAAAAAAATAAGCACAACAAAAAATCGAGAAGGTAAAAAAAAAATTTTCATTATTAACACTAATTATATAAAACAATTTGTTAAAAAACCCTGATCTTATTTACTCAAAAAAACTTTAGATTATTTAAACCATCTTTATAAAATATATATAAATAATGTCTGCCATTTTCACTAAGTTATCTAACTATGCCAAGAAAGTCTATGTTACTGAAGGTTTAGCTCCACCAAGTGTTGCTCAATTCAAGCAAGTCTACAGATTATCCTTCGACACTTTAAAGGCTGCTTCTAAGAACAGTGACAAGGTTCATGAGAAATTAACTAAAATTACCGCTAAGCAATGGATATACTACACATTAGGTGCCGCCCAAGTTGCCGGTTTTTTTGCCATTGGTGAATCTTTAGGTAGAGGTAAATTCATTGGTTACCCAATCTACTTGCCAGAACATCATGATGAACACCATTAAATGAAATATCATTAATTAATGAGGGAAACAATGAAGTAGGTATAAAAATAAAACATATAAAAATTTTAATGACTGTGATTATCCATCCTTCAACCATATATAAATTTGATATAATATAATGAAAATATTCTAACCCAAATAATTAGTATATAGGAAACACAATTTAAACAAAATAAACAAACAATGATAAAATCTTTTTAAAAAAATTTGTAAAAACAATACTCATTCTATGTGAAAAATATATAACAACTGATTTATTTTTTTATTATTTTTTTTTTTTTATTTCTTCATCACTTCCATTTTGCTCTCTTGGTTTATAACTTTTTTTGGCTTGTGCATCAGGATTCAATTTTCTCTTCTTAGAAGCTTCAATCATTTCCTTTCTCATTCTTCTTTCTTTTCTTACTATACCAGGAACTGTACTGATTTTTTCTCTTTTCAATTTGTTATCGTTATTCTTATCCTTCTTTTCACTTCTAATACGTCCTTCAACTAACCAATCAGGAACACCTTCACCTCCGTGTTGTTTAATTACTCTGGCAATTGGAACAACATCTTTGGCATCAATCTTAGAATACAAAGTGATACATTCACATTCAATTTGCATTTTGTTTCTTATTTTTCCGTTTGAACTGTATGAAGTTAAACCTCTACCCAATCTACCTAATCTATGTATGTAAAGTTCTTTTGTCTTTGGGATATCGTAGTTGATTACTGTTCTTACACCATTGATATCTAAACCTCTTGCCATAATATCAGTAGTTATGATAACCCAAGTTTTACCCATCTTAAAATCATTGATGATATTATCTCTCTCAGTCAATGTTTGCTTAGAATGTAAAGTTGCCATTGGAATGTTGTTGTATTTCAATTCATTATAAAGGGCTATACAACGAGAATAAGATTCCAAGAAAATTAACATTGGAGGTATAAATTTAGCAGTTTGTTGTAGTTGTCTTAATTGTAACAGTTTACCTTGTTCATTACCTACGAATACTAATGATTCAGTGATTTTTGGTTTAAATATTTCAGAAGTCAATTTGGAAGAGTATTTACATTCAATTATCTCAGGTTGTTCCAAATGTCTCTTTACAATATCTTTTAATAAAGAGTCATTAGGTTTTGTTGCTGAGAAGAACCATTTGTTTATTTGTTCTAAAGGACTCACAAGTTTCAATAATTTTTCAGTTTGTTTAATGAAATCATTAGAGAATAATTGATCAAACTCATCAATAATGAAAAACTTCAAATGTTCTAATAAAGCTTGATCTTTTTCAGTGATTGCAGAAAGTAATCTTTTTGGAGTACAAATTAAAATGTGTGGTAGTTTAATATTGGTTTCTTCTAATTGTAATTTATTAGTCAATTTAGTACTCAATAATTGAACATCTAATTTTGTAGAACTTTGTTTTTTTTTACTATCTGCATTTGTTTTAGAATTCTTGTGGTTTAGTAAGATACCTTGAGTTAATGTTTCTGTGACTTGAAATATTTGTTTAGCTAAATCATTAGTTGGAGCTATAATAATACCTTGTATGGAGTTTAAGTTTTTTTCATTTGTGTTTGCAATGATTTTTGAAATTAATGGAATTATAAATGCTAATGTTTTACCTGTACCTGTTGGAGAGATACCAATAATACTAGTTGATTCATTTTCAAGGGCATATGGAATAGATCTATTTTGAATTTCAGTAGGTTTATCAACATTCAATAAATAATTATCAATATTGTATATCAATTTACCATTAACATGATTTTTAACCAATAAATCTCTCATAGAAATATTTTTAGCTTCTTCTTCTTCTAACTCTGCTATTTCTTCAGCGTTAGAATTATCTTGAGTATTTAGTATAGTGTTTTTATTTTTTTTGTTTTGATTATTAAAAAAATCTAATTCTTTATCTTCTTCTAAAGAGACTTTTTTATTAACAGCAAATTGACTGTTGTTTTCAGAAGGAGGTCTAATATTAGTACCTCTAGTCAAAATTTTAAAAATATCCATAATAATAATATAAGAATTATAACTTGGTTTGGTTTGTATTATAATTATTTATGTATGTTTTTTTACGAGATGAGTTTTATTTTAATTTTAAGATTACTTTTTTAAAAAAAAAAAACTTGTACTAAAAAGAAATATTACACCAACAAAGGAAAAGCCAAAAAAAAAAAAAAAAGAAAAAAAAGAAACAAAATCAAAATTTGTCATGTGACTAGAATCAAAAAATAATAATTGAAGAAAAAAAATTTTCTTCATTTAAAAAAAACTGAAAATTTCTTTACTGGAGAAAGAAAAAAAAATTTATTTTTTAACATTTCACAATATTCAGATGTAATACATAGAAATATTATTAATTAAACAAAGTGTATTGAAAAACACCATATATACCTTGTATTAATAAACATTTAGTTACTTATATGTCTTTCTCTAATATGCAGTGTATTCAACAACAATCTAAAAGATTCCTTAAAGTCAAAGCAAAGTTACCAAACACTTTGCCAAATCCAATATTTAAAGAGGCAGATACCACTAGAGTTTTCAAAAAATATAAAGTTACCGGTTTAAGAAGCAGACCACTACCAAACCTTGCAGAAATTAAAGAAGTTGCTATTCCATATGCAGAAAATGATTATACTTCATTGAAAAATAGTTTGGCTTCTTTGTTGGGTGACGATATAGTTAATAGAGATCTTCCAGCAAACTTACTAATCAATAAATCTCGTTTACTAGATAATAGATTAGAGAAACCATTTCAAGATTATAGTAAAACAGAAAAGATTGTACAACTTGGAAATAACGAGCATTTCAATATATTAGGTGATTCTTATTCCAAGTATTTGTCTAGAAAGTATAGTGAAAATAAATTAAATTTAATTAAATTACATCCACAAGAAAGTATTGCTGTTTTAGGTTTCCTTTACCTAACAAACTATAAAAATAACAACTTGGACAGTTTTGAAAAAAAATTGATTGAAAAATTAATTTAATGAAGGATGTCATCAATTCTTACACTATATAAAGATATATATATATATATAGAAACAAAAATACTTGTACATATTTATGCAAAATAAAATTAAAAAATTTAAGTGAAATTAATTCTTCTTTTTTTTTAACCTAATTGTTTATCTAGATAATCAATTTCTTTTTTCAGTGAAAGTTCTTCAACAATTTTTACTAATTTTTTCACATTCTTGGCAATATCAAAGGCAATACCTGCTAGTCTTTGTTTAAATGATTTATCTGGATACTCAGAACCACTATCAGTTTCTATTAAAGATTTCATTCTTCTCTCACAATCTTGAAGACTTGTAATGATATATTCGCCTATAGTTTTCAAATCATTGTTTTTCTCAATCGATGATAAAGTATTATTACAAACTTTGTTTACAACTTGCATGATCTTTCTGCTTTCAGAGTTTAATTCTACAATTGTTGCATTTGGATTTTTTATAGATGTTAATAGGGATTGGATAGTAGAAATTACTTCTATAGATTCACTCTCTAAATAATGCAGTAAATTGTTCAAATCTTTCTCTGAAGCTGATAATTCAGTAGTATGCTTTTCAGTTTCTTCGTGGTTTACAATAGGTTGCTTAGATTTTTCTTCTGAAACAGTATCATTTTGTTCTATAACAGATCCATTACTAGACTTATGTTTGAATTCACCAAAAGCAGTTGCTCTATCTTCAATTGATTGTAATGAATTTCTTTTTTGCAAATTTGAAATTTCTAAAGATGATCTAGATGGTACTCTTTGATTCCCTTTATTGATGCTAGAAGACAACTCAGCATTAACCTCCTTTTCAGGAGTATTCTCCTTAGATGAATTTATATTATCTTCAAATACTTTAACTTTATTCAAAATATTTTGTGATTTGTTAGGAGTGGTTCTATCATGACTTGTATTAGCATTTTTACTGGTATTTTCTTCATTAACTGCTGAAAATGTTCTAACTTGATTCTTTGGTGTTGTAACTGTTACATTTTTGTTAGGAGTAGTTTCATCTTTTAAGGAAAGACTCAAGTTTTTAACATTTTTGTTTCCAGCAGTATTATTATTATTAGAAGAAGAAGAAGAAGCAACTAAATTATTTTCAGATTTATTTGAAGTAGCTGTTAAAATCATACCCGTAAATAGACCATTATTTGAATGTTTTCTGTTAGAAGTGCTGCTTTGAGGAATGTTTTGATTGTTATTAGTTGAACCTTCAATATCATCTAATTGAGTATATGAAGATAATCTTTGAGTAATCTTTAATGGTCTAACTGGTGATTCATCATTTTCCTGAGCATCATCTTTATCATCTTTCAATGAAGTTATATTTTTAGCAAGCAAATTGCTTGTTGAATTCTTTGAGCTATTTATATGATTGTTTTCAAATCCATCATCAGAAGCAACAAAATCTTCGCTGATTTTGCAACCAGCTTTGTAAATCAATTTATAAACTCCACCAACTACTTCCAAAAGAGCATTTTGAATAATAATCTTAGGGAAAATATCAGAGAATTTGGATTGATATCTTAAAGTTGTCAATAAATGAGTTGAAGTTGTGTTGACTAAAATACAATTTTCAGTGAATAATTGATTATCATCATTATACTCAACAATCTTAACAATATTAGCTACAATATCACAAACTTTGGTAGCTTCCAAAAACAATGTCTTGTTATTTTCTTTTTGTTTATAACTTTGCAGCTTTAAATAAAATTGTTGAATTGAATTTTGGAAATCTTTTACAGATTGGATAGGAACTAAACCATTATTAGAAGAATGTTCTTCAGTGAAACTAGAAATATCATTTTCATCCAATAATTTAGTCTTAAAACCATAAGCAGTATCCAATAATTGATCTTTAATCTCCAAATCCATGAGTTGTTGTTTCAATGTCTCATTTTCAATAGATAATTGTTCAACTTTAGATATCATACTTGCATAATCTTTAGCTTGATATTCTTTAGTAGCATATTGTTTTTTGGTGTTTTCCAAATTAGTTTTCAACTCTTGAATAATATCTTCATTAACTTTAAACTCTTTTGATAAGTTTTCATTTTGAACCAAAAGTTGTTTATAATTTTCTTCTAAAGTACTATGTTCTTTAGTCAAATGCAAGCTTTTAGCTAATAGAGAAGAATGTTTAGTATTAATCTCATCATAAGCTGCTTGTAATTTTTTCTCTTTCTCATCATTGTTTTTTAGCAATGGATGAATTAGCTGCTTGTAAAGCTAAATCTTTTTCTAATGTTGATAAATCTTCTTGAACAGAAGTTCTTTTGCCATTTGGAATAATAGAACTAGCAGCAGCAGTAACAGCATTGACTGGACTCTTTTTTGATAAACTAGTTTGTGAAGTATTTTGAATATTTAATGATCTTTTGCTGAAACCTTCAGGTAAATTAAAATCTTCTTCACTATTTCTTTTTTTTTCAACTGGTTTTTCATTATCCTCAAATGTATTTACAGCTTGAGTTTGTGGGATTTCTTCATCATCAGACCAGTCCAAGTTAGCAGTTTTCACATTAACTTGTTGAACGCTTGGTTTATTAGTTAAACTTTTATTAATTTCTTCAGTCTCATTTCTTAGATCAGTAGCAGTTGTAGAAGTTCCTAAATTGGAGTGTTTAATAGCAGGTGTTAACTCTTTTAAAACTGGTTTGTTTTCTTGAGAAACTGCCTTTTCTACTTCTACCTCTTCATCGTCATCATCCTCTTCATCTTCAAAAGGAGCATCAAATTGTGGATCTAAATCATATTGTCTTCTCCTAATTTCATAAGATAAATCATCAACTAAATCCAAAAATCTTTTTTGAGATAAATTAGCTAATTTTTGTCTAGCTTGATTTCTTTTTAAATGTAAATTTTCTTTCGGGAGCAAATATTCTCCATTCAAATCGGTGTTCATTCTTCTCTCAACTTCATCATTAACATCAGTTGTTAATTCAAAGAATTGATATGTAGAAAGATTTAAAAGTCTCTTTCTAGCTTTAACAGCTCTAGAAGAAGTACTTCTATCAATCTCATCACCATTTTGATTAGTATCTTTTTTACTATGGAAATACTTGTTTAAAGTCATATAATAATGAAACATAGAATTTCTATCATTACTGCTTAAATGAACATTTTTGGAAACAGATAATGCCTTTTTAACATTAGATACAGATATTGATGACATTTCTATATATAAATATATATATGTATTAATTCACCAGTACTATATTTAATACTTTGGGTTTTATTTAAATTTCTGGAGTTTTATTATTTTATCTTTAAATCATTTAAAAAAAGAAAAATCATGAGTTTGATTTAAATCATTGAAGAAATTAAAAAGAGAAAAAAATTTTTTGTGTAAAAAAAATATTGTTAATAATTAACATCTTTGATATTTTTTTTTTTTAAAAACATTTATTTCTAGACCAACTCTTGATTTGACATTTTTGTGAGCATTGTTTTTTTTTTTTTTTTTAATTTTTTAAAAAAAAAAAAAAATTTTATAACTCTTTCTTTCTTTCTTTTTTGCATCAAACGCAGCATATATTTTTGTGAAAAAGAACAAAAAAAAAAAAAAAAAAACTCAGCACTCAAATCATTAATTAAAGTTCCATTTTAGGAAAATTAATTATTACAAAAAAAATAAATAAGAAAAATTTTTTTTCTTTCTTTATAACATTGTGTATATATTTATAATTTCTCGAGGAAAACGTATTTCTTAGGAATAAAAAAATTTCAAAAAATTAAATGCTCAATAACAGGATCGAACTGTTGACCTTAGTGTTATTAGCACTACGCTCTAAACCAACTGAGCTAATCGAGCTTTTTAATTTTTTATATTAAAAATATTTTACATGTTTTCCAGATTATGTTTTTAATATCACGAGCAGATGCATCTTTAATAATTTTTAATACAAAAAAAAAACAATTACTAGTTTCAATTAAATTCCTTTTTTTAAAAAATATATATATATATATATTCTCAATATATTTATAATTTCACTTTAATATATTTTGTAAAGTTTTTGTGTCTTTTTTAACATGTATATTAAAATTTATTAGTAATTGTATGAAATAATTATCTACTTAATTTATGTGTGTGTGGGTGCGTGTGTTGTAATTTTTTTTTTCCCCATAACGAATATTATCATTATCTAGTTAGTTAACAAATTAAAGGGGAAAAAAAAAAAATTTTCTCTTTTCATATTAATTTTTTTTTTTAAAAAAAAAAAAACTTCTAATTTTGACAAACTTGTTTCTTCTAAAATAAACCAAAAACAGAAAAACATAATTAACAAATTTTAAAAAAAATGGATTCTTTGGATGGTGAAGAATTTGATGTTATCATTTTAGGTACAGGTATTACTGAATGTATTCTTTCTGGTATCTTATCTTCAACCAAACACAAAAAAATATTGCATATTGATAGACAAAATTACTATGGTGGTGATACTGCTTCAATCAATTTGAAACAATTGTTTGAAAAATATAATAAACCAACAGAAGGTTTAGAAAATAGTAAATTTGGAAGATATAGAGATTGGAATGTTGATTTGATTCCTAAATTATTAATGTCTAATGGTGAATTGATTAATATTTTGATATCTACAAAAGTTACAGAATATCTAGAATTTAAACAAATTTCTGGCTCATATGTTTACCACAAGAATGGTAAAATTTACAAAATTCCTTCAACTGAATATGAAGCTGTCACTTCTTCTTTATTAGGTTTATTTGAAAAAAATAGAGTTAAAAATTTCTTGCAATGGGTTTCCCAATATAGATTTGAAGATCCAAAGACTCACCAAGGTATTAATTGGGAAAAGAACACTATGGAAGAAGTTTATTATAAATTTGGTTTAGGTAACTCATCTCAAGATTTTATTGGTCATGCGATGGCTTTATATCCAACTGATGACTATGTTAAACAACCATGTAAGGAGTGTATTGAAAGAGTCATTTTGTACTCTCAATCTGTAGCCAAGTTTGGTCCAGGGAAATCACCATACTTGTATCCATTATATGGTTTGGGTGAATTGCCACAAGCTTTTGCAAGATTATCTGCTTTATATGGTGGTATTTATATGTTAAACACACCTATCTCCGATATCAAGTTTAATGAAGAAGGTAAATTTGAATCTTTAACTATTCCACAAGGGACTGTTAAAGCACCAATGGTTATTGCTGATCCATCATACTTCCCTGAGAAAGTTGAATCTACAGGCAAGAAATACATCAGATGTATTTGTTTGTTAAACCATAAAGTTTCTTCAACAGATCAAAAGGATTCCTTACAAATTATTTTACCACAAAACCAAATCAATAGAAAGAATGATATTTACATTGCAGTATTAGGTGCTGAGCATTTTGTTACTCCAAAGGGTTGGAATTTGGCTATTGTCTCTACTATATTGGAAAAAGATAATAATGACAATCCATTAAATGAAATTGAACCAGCTTTGAAATTATTAGGTGATATTGAAGAAAAATTCTTTGAAGTTAAAGAAATTTTGAAACCAAAGGAAGACGGTAAAAAAGATAATGTTTTCATTAGTAAAAGTTATGATGCTATGTCTCACTTTGAAAGTATGACTGAAGATGTCAAGGATATTTACAAAAGAGTAACAGGTGAAGATTTAGTTATTGAATAATTGGATTATATTACCTATTATGATATATATATATATAAATGTATGTTAGAATTGAAACAAACAAAAAATTAAAATTAAAATAAAATTAATAGTTTGATTAAATTCGGATTTAACAAAGTGTATGAAAACAAAAAAATGAACTTTTCAATTTTTTTATTTTTTTTTTTTCGAAGAAACCTTATTAATTTTTGAAAAGTAAAGAAATTTGGTTTCAAAAAGAAAATTTTTTGTTTCATTAGATATAACCAAATAAGAAAAAACTTACAGTAAAAATAAATACTTTTAAATTAACCCCTTTTGTATTTTAGGAACCATTAATTTGTAACATTTATCATTATTATTTGAAAAAAAAAATTTAACTAATATCTATATTTTACAGTGAAATAAATAAAAAAAATGCTATTTTTCAGTCTTTTCAAAACATTAGTCGACCAAGAAGTTACTATTGAACTTAAAAACAACTTGAAATTGACAGGTACTATTAAATCAGTTGATCAATTTCTAAACATAAAATTAGATAATATCTCCACACCAGAATCACACTTGGATGAAGATGGAGATATGATATACTTAAATAACCCTCATTTTGCAGGCTTAAAAAATTTATTATCAGAGGAAGTAACATCAGATATGTTCATTTGAAAAAGAG
>LXPE01000003.1:546033-559727 GCA_001664025.1 Hanseniaspora valbyensis NRRL Y-1626
GTTAAACCATTATTTATATTTTGAATGTTTGTCTGAATTTAGAAAATAATACAATACAAAACGAATAGAACACTTTAAATAATTATAAAAAGTAGCTCTACTGATATTTCTTAAACAGGTAATTAATAAAATATATCTTTTGAGGAAATAAAACTCTTTGTATCACGTGACTTATACTTTTATTGATGTACTTGTTGGTTTAAAAAAATGTATACAAAAGCTAGTAAGAAATTCAAGTGAAACTTTACTATATTGAAACAATGACAATAAAGTTCCAATTGTTCAGCCTGTTATATATAAATGAATACATATTTTGTTAAAAATATGTATGTAACGATAAAAAAAGAAATTAATAGGAATAATACCATTTGCAATATGTGTGTAAGAAGACAATAATAGTATTGCAGTACTGATTGTATTCAATAATAATATAAAGCTTTTTTGTTTTCTTTTCTTGTAATAATATAGTTATAATAATTCAAGTTTGTCACATCTAACATTAATGCTTATATTTTATTGAATAACAAATTCTGTGAAATACACATATTACTGTTCCAATCACTTTTTTTTTGTAAAAAAACATTGCATTGATCCTCTTCATTATATTGGAAATAGTATTATTATTAATATTTTTGTATTTTTTTTTTGAGTTCTTGTTAAATTCTTATATTATAGTAAATAAATGTTATGTCTAATTTTAATTAAGAAATTTATCTGGAGGTAGCAGCAACCTTAACGAAAGCACCCTTAGCTTGTTGCTTAGAAAAAGTCTTACCGGAGGCAGCAGCGGCAGCCTTTCTGGAAGCCTTGTCAGCCTTCTTCTTTTCCTTATCAACCTTGATCTTGGCATCTCTTTCTTGCTTTCTAACTTCTGGCTTTAAAGCTCTCTTCTTTTGGATGAATTCCAAAGAAGCACCAACGATTGGTCTTTGGTTCTTAACTTGCTTTCTAGCTCTCTTCTTAGAAACTTCTTCAGTGATACCCTTCTTGTGGTGTCTTCTGTATAAAACAGTCCAAGAGATTCTTCTTGGGTTCTTTCTTTGGTGGAACAAAGAAGCAGACTTGGAGTTTTGGAATCTGAAAAATTTTAGAGTCACCTCTGATGAACAAAGTACCTCTACCTGGGTAGATTTTAGAGCCTGAGAAAGAATCGATTTCAACCTTCATTTTGAAATAGTATTGCTTTAATTGCTTGGTTTTTAGTTAATTTATTTCAATATTTTATCTAACTTTAATTAAAAAAAAAAATTTTTTTTTTTTTTTTTTAGTAATATTATGTTTGTTAAGAATTCGACATTTTTTTCATTACTACAATAATTGAAAGGAAGAAGAAGAAGAAAAAAAAAAAACCGTAGGTCTAAAAAAATAAGCAACTGAAGAAAGTTTACGCAGAATTTAAAAAAAAATTACTTGCCTATTTGATATTGTTTAGGCTGAAGTTTTTAAAAATATAGTACAAAAAGAGGAATTATATTGAAAGAGAAGAACACAGTTTTTATGAAAATATTTGTTTTTTCAGTATTTTTTGTTTTTTTTTTTAAAAAAAAATTATAAAATATATCTGTTTTTTAAACAATAGGACGCTATTTTTTTTTCCTTAAGCGTAGTAATGTTTTGCCTACATTTTTTTTTTACAAAATTCAATTTTTTTTGATAAAATTTCCTAATACGGTAAAGTGTAACAAATTTTTTATCACTAATTTTTTTTCAAAAAAATATATATATCTAAATTTTAAATTTTTTAATGAAATATTAAAATTGATTCATTCTTTTTTTTTTTCTTTCTTTTTTTTATACTCTTAATGAAGAACGAAAAAAAAAATTTTTTTCTTTTCTCAATATTATAATTCAACTTTAAATCATCAAAAATTCTTTCAAAATATATATTAATATTAAAGTTATTTTAAAAAAACCATAGGACCGGAGTAATTAAAAACATTTACTAAATTCCAATAATATATATACAGAGATGGCCCCAACAAAGAACACCGATACCGTTAACCAAAAATTAGGTTTAGTCGTTAAATCTGGTAAATTTTCCTTAGGTTACAAGTCTACCATTAAGGCTATCAGATCCAACAAGGCTAAGTTAGTCATCATTGCTTCTAACACCCCAGTTTTGAGAAAGTCTGAATTAGAATACTACGGTATGTTAGCTAAGACTAAGATCTACTACTTCCAAGGTACTAACAACGAATTAGGTACTGCCGTTGGTAAATTATTCAGCGTTGGTGTCTTAGTTGTCTTAGATGCTGGTGACTCTGATATCTTAAAGTTAGTCGAATAATTTTACTTTTAAGTACTTTTGTTTTTCTCTCTTAATATATCAAAAAAAAAACCTTAAAATAATTTTTGTGTTGCAACAATGAATAGAAAATATTCATAAAGATGATGCATAAATAGTTATAATATTTAAATTTTTTTTTGCATGTTTATATATACTATTTTTTATTCTGTAATGCGAAATCTTTTTCCTTTTTTTTTATTTTTCATATATATATATATATATATATATATGTTTTTTTTTCTTTTTTTGATGTTTTTTTTTTTTATTAAAAATAAGCCATCTATACAAAGGAATCTATATGTGTACTCATTTTTCTTCCAAATTGTTGATTTTTATCTGTTTTTTCAGATGGAGATGCTAAACTATGTATAATTGCAGATTGCGGACTTATATTTGAGAAACTTAAGTTATCTGTTTCTAATCTTAATTCCTTGAACGATAAATCAATGTTCTTTTGAGTAGGTGATGTTCTTGTATTGAATTTTTCAGGTGTTAAATAAATGTTATGTGGGGTAGGTTGTAGTGATAGTCTTTGTGATGTTTTTGCTAAATCATCATTGGTGTTTTTCATATCAGATAATAGAGAATCTAACTTTTCTAAATCATCTTCTTCAACTACTAAAGATTTTAACAATTTTGATATTTTAACATTTTTTATGGATTCCCCTTCAAATTGGTTTAATGGATTTTTCAAATTATTTAATACAAATTTGTCTTCTTTCAAGAATTTATTAAACTCAGAGTTTCTTTCAGCTAAAATAGTGAAAAATATATCTGAAATTATTGTGCTAGTTATGAGTTTTAAATGTTGGTTTTCATTCCAAATATGAATTATAATGAATTGGATAAAGTTTGAAAAAGCTTTATTCAGAGACTGTTCTCCACTTGTGATTAATTGCCAATTTTTAAAAATACTTAAACGACTTTCCAAACAATTCTCAAAAATCAATCTTCTATAACTGTCAATAAATAAATGATCATAGCAACCAATTGAATCACCATTAGTGTCTGATAAAGTATAAGACAATTGTTTAAAATAGTAAAGTTCAATAAAATTTCCAGTAGTAAACAATTTATGTAGATTGAAGTCCATAGGTATGGAAACTTGTAAAGAGTTGTAGCAATCCCAGCATGAAGTTATTAATTTTTGTAGCAAACATAAACATAAATTCAAGTTAATAAATTTTGAACTAAAAGAATCAAAAGTTTTCAAAGAAGATGGCATATCCCATATAGGATGTTTAGTGATGGTGGGTAAGTTAGGTAAAAAATCTTTGTAAAAACTTAAAGGAAGAAGTTTTGAAAATTTGGCAAAATGAATACTATCTAAAAGTTCAATCATATGAAAGACCAGTGAGATTTTAGCTATTTCCAAAACTGATAATAAAGTATATTTACTTTTCATAAATTTACTAAACAAAACTTCATGAATCTTTAAAATGTTTAAAGGATCATCTGCATTTAAGAAATTAAGTAAAGATGTTAATCCATTACTTAGCAAGTTCAAGAACTGATCATTATCAATATAATTTTCTTCTGAATGATCCAAAATCTCCATGATAGGAATCATATTAAAAATTAGTTGGTTTTCTAATTTACTAGTTTCATCACTAGAGTTTTCTATGTTTTGTAAGTAGTGTTTTAAAAATTCATTTTCACTTAATTTACTGTAGCATTTGAGCAATCTTATATTAAATTCTTCTGAAACAAGATCAGTATCTTTAATCATGATCTTAACTAATCTAACCAATAAAAAATTTTCAATAGAAGAAATTATGGATGATTCAAATTTATCTATTAATCTTTCACAATCTAATGCAGCAACAATTTCTAAAAAAACACTATTTTCTGTATCAAGCATATCTGGCAAGTTATATTCTTTGAAATTGAATGAAATCCAAAAATCACATAATTGAAATAAATTTTCAGTATTCAATTTCAAAACATTGATCAAGTAATCCTCTGAAATTTCTTTTTTCATTGGTCCTGCTGTAATTATAAGATTTTGTAAAGTTATTGGTCCAACAAATGATTCTGTCAATACAGGATTGTATTTGTTATTAGTTGGCAAAGGGATATAATCATTAATTCTTCTTATATAAAAGTGGCTAATTAGCAAAATGATAACAGCATTGTTGTTATAAAGTTTATTGTATAATTTTGTAACTATATATCTGTATTTATTGTTGCTTTCATCATCCTGAGATGTAAAATATGTGATACTAGAGTTGGTTAAATAATTTACTAACAAATATAGTTTTTCATTAATTATTGATACATCTTCACAATTTTCTAGTAAATCTAGAGTTTTGTTTATAGTGACAAAACTTGTATCTATATTATTGTTGTTATTCATTGTTTTTGTAAATGCATTTAAAATAAAATAAAAATATATTGTAGCTGGTTTTGCTAAACTTTATCTTGGTTAAAAAAAAAAAAAAAAATTTCTTTTTATATATTATTTGAAATTTCAAGTGTTCAGAAAAAAAAAATAAGATAACGCGTTATTTTTTTTTTTTTTTTTGATTTTTCTTTCCCCCCCCTTATTAAAATCACTATTAATTTTATTTTTTTTTCTTGGAACAATTATATCCGAGATAGTAATAATTTAATAATATATAGGTTAAGGGAAAATAGATCAGTAATTTTTTTATCTATTTAAATATAATAATATTTTAATGATAACAAATGTAAACAAAAATCTTACAATCAATACTACCAAAACAATAATAACAAAACCTTGATATATATAATTTTAAACAAGGTATGAGTTTGGATAGTGAACAATTAAAAGATGGCAAATCTTGCTTATTAATTATCGATATGCAATATGATTTTATAAATGGAAGTTTGAAAGTAAATGGTGGGGAGGAAATTGTTCCAGTCATATCTGATTTTTTAAAGAAGAATGGAAATCAATTTGATTTAATTGTTTTCACTAAAGATGATCATCCTAGCAACCATATCTCTTTTGCTTCTTCTCATAAGGATAAAAAACCTTTTGAAGAGTATGCTTATGTTAGTGAAAAAGATCCAAATCACACATTTAAAAGTTGTTTATGGCCAGACCACTGTGTTGTTGGAACACATGGTAATGAGATTCATTCTGATTTGACAAAGCTAATTGATAATGGTAAAATAAATAACACAAAAACATTGGTAGTAGGTAAAGGAATGGATCCTAAAAGAGAATATTACTCATGTTTCAATGATGTATTGGAAGAACACAACACTGATATTTTGGATGTTTTAAAAAAAGAAAACATATCAAATGTTTTTGTTTGTGGACTTGCATATGATTATTGTGTATTGAATTCAGCAAAAAGTAGTAAGAAATTTGGTTTCAACACATATGTCATTGACAATATGACGCGAAAAATAGATCCAAATTGGGAATTCAATGAACCAGGTATTGAAAAGATTCAAATGTAGATTAATTATATGTATATATTATTTTTATAAATTATATCAAAGTGTAAATGTAAATAAAATTGTATTATTGTTAAAACACTTTTTATACGATTCATATGACTCTATCAAAATTAAAATGTCTTCTTTTTTTTTTTTTACTCCTATTTTTATATATTTTTCTATTAAAAAAAAAAAAAAGTCTAGATTTTTTTAGTTCTTAATTCCAAGATTCGTGTTCTTTTTGTTTTAGATTTTGCTTCAGTTATTATTTATTGTGTGTGTGAAATTTTCCCAAAAAAAAATAAATAAATAAAAAAATTTTTTTTCTTTTTTTTAAAAAAAATAAAAAGTTTCCCCATAATATTTTCTTTTTAATTTTTTTTTTTTTAGTTTGAAACATAAAACTGTATCTATTTTTACAACTTATAGTATATAAAGAAAAACAAAATGATTATTTGGAAAAAATATATATATATTAAAGTTAATATGTTTTTTTTTAAACATATAAACATCATTGTAAAAAAACCAGATTTATTGTGGAAAGATTTCCTTCTTATTTATTTTTAATTATTTATAGATATCTTTTAATCCTTTTTTTTTTATCTTTAATATCCCACATCTATCATTAATAATAATTCAATTTTTATTTTAATCTTTTTTTTAAAAAAATATCCCCCCAATTATTTTAATGG
The DNA here is from genome assembly GCA_001664025.1 of Hanseniaspora valbyensis NRRL Y-1626. Taxonomy (NCBI): domain Eukaryota; kingdom Fungi; phylum Ascomycota; class Saccharomycetes; order Saccharomycodales; family Saccharomycodaceae; genus Hanseniaspora; species Hanseniaspora valbyensis. The sequence goes on from LXPE01000003.1 coordinate 552,424, forward strand.
CACCATCAGGATATAATAGTAAACATCATGTTGAAATTTTAAAAAAAATAAACTTTAAACTTAAAAATAATGGTAAACTGGTAAATGTTTTGATTCTTATATCAGTGTTTTATTACTTTATTTTCTATAAACCTTTCTCTCAGTTGGGAAATACAACTGTTGATAAACCTGATTTGGTTTATAAACTGCCCACTTCATTGAACAAAGATTCTACAATTTATAAACCACTAACACCATCATCCATAATACACAATAATCAAGAATATGACCTTAGAAACTTGATGGATTTGGAGTTTCCTTATGATCCTATCTCATCAACCCCTAAATTTATTTGGCAGACATATAAAACTAACCCTAAAACGGATGCAAATTTTAAGCCACAGTATAAAACTTTTATGAAATCTTGGGAAGAAAAATTGAAATATGATACTAGAATAAATCTTGATTTACCAACTAATGGTTTGAAATTCTCAGATTTGAAAAACAATGAATGGATCTATTATTATTTGTCAGATGATGACGTTGAAGGGTTTGTAGAGAGAACATTTAAAAACTTGGAACCAATAGTTTGGGCTTTTAAGGAGATGCCATTAAGTATTTTAAAAGCAGATTTTTTCAGATACTTGATCTTATATGCTAGAGGTGGTATTTACTCTGATGTCGATACAGTTTTGATGAAATCCTTACCAGAATGGCCAGGAAATAATTTCCATTTTCTTGAGGAGCTTGTTAGTGATCAAGAGAATAGATTCACTTATGAAAACACTAAAAGCAATGAACAGCTTCCAAACACTTATGACATGATAAACACACCAGGGTTAGTGTTGGGTATTGAGGCTGATCCTGATAGACCAGATTGGAATGAATATTATGCTAGAAGAATTCAATTTTGTCAATGGACCATTCAAGCCAAACCTGGTCACCCAATCTTGAGAGAGTTGATTTTAAATATAACTGCAACAACATTAGCAAGCAGTAAACTTAAAAACAGTAGTATAAAATCTAAAATTATGTTTGATAATGACAACCTTACTAAATATAAAGTTCAAAGAAGAAATAAAAACAATAATAACCAGCAACCAAAGACTTCAAAAAATGTAGATGGTACAGATATTATGAACTGGACTGGTCCTGGAATTTTCACAGATGCTGTAACAGAATATTTAGAGTATTTGATAAATAACTACAATAACGTGAATATGTTTAATGAAAATTTGAATTTGAAGCATACTGATGGTGCGAATGACTCTAAAAAATCTACTAAAAAATTTAAACTTCAAATAGATGAAGCTATTTCTAAATTGGAATTGGATTGGGGGTTTTTTTTCTCTTTTGCAAAAACCAATACTAATATCGGATATCGTTGTATTGCCAATAACAGCTTTTTCTCCTGATGTAGGTCATATGGGTTCTAGATCCTCACAAAGCCCTGAATGTTTGGTTAAGCATCATTTTAGTGGTTCTTGGAAACCGGAGAATTAAAGTGTTTTGAGAGGGTTTTTTTTTACTGTTTATTTCATTTCGTTATATATTATAAATTCTAACTTATTATTTATGCAATTTATTAAGTGATGTTTTTTTTTTTTTGGTTTATTGTTTATTGTTTATTGTTGTTCTTTGTTGAGTATATATAGCATTACATAATTACACATTTTTTAGATTTCTTTTTGTTGTTTTTAGATTTTTGTATTTGTTGTTTTTGAGGTGCTGCTGGAGCAGTCATATTTCGCCTATTGTTATATCCTGTGTTTACAGTTTTTGGGGCATTTGAAATTAAATTGCCACCATTATTGTTTTGTTGCATGTTATTACTCTTGATATTTTGTTGGCCTGTTGCAAGGGGAGATGGAACCATTTGAGATCTTGTTCTCATATGTCCTGATTTGGCTAATGAGTGTTGAGATATGTTACCACCACTTCTATTGTAGCTTTCAAAGTTACCGCCCACGCCATTTCCACTACTTGCATTCTGGTATTGCAGATTAAGACTTGAAAGAGTATTGTTTGCAAAACCATAAACATTGTTTGAATTGTTTTTGGGAGCTTGTACGTTTGATGTATTGTTTTGATTAACTAAGCTAACTTGTTTTCTTTGATCAGTAATCTCTTTTCTAATAATCTGTCTTACCAAATCAACAAACACTTCATCAACATTATTTCTTAGTAATGCAGAAGTTTCATAAAATGGAATACCACCCCATGATTCAGATAAATCAATACCATCTTGAATTGAAACTTTTCTTTCCATGTAGTTTAAATCAGCTTTATTTCCAACAAGTACCATCAAACAATTTTCTTCAGATCCTTTAATTTTCAAAATCTGATCTCTCAATTTAAGTAATTCCTTAAAAGAATTCAAATCATTTATTGAATATACTAAAATGAATCCATCACCATTTTTGATATACAATTCTCTCATTGCAGTAAATTGTTCAATTCCTGCTGTATCTAAAATTTCCAATTCTACAATTCTATTATCAATATTGATAATCTTGTTATAAGAATCTTCAATTGTTGGATCATAAGAATCTATATATTGTGAGGAAATGTATTGAATAGTAAGACAAGACTTACCAACACCACCAGCACCAAGAACTATAAGTTTATATTCCCTCATTTTTTTTTTTTCTAAAATGAAAATATGATTTAAAAAAAAAAGTTTATTTACTGTTGTTATTATTTTTTTTTTATCTATCAATTATCTATAAAAAACTATTGTATATATATATAAATGTCGTTTTAATTAAATATATATGTATGTATAAATAAATGTTATTTTGTTTCTTTGGTTACTTATCTATCTCAAGATATTACAAAAAGAAAGAAAAAATTTCTTTATATATATATATTTATATATATATATAACAAAAAAAAAAAAAAATTTTAAATCTTATTTTGTTTTTAAAAATATAAAAAAAAAAAAAAAAAAAATTAAATAACTAACCGTTTTGCTGACAAAAAAAATCAGGTCCCATTTCAGGGCCTAGAACAGCGTTTAAAATTTTTTTGTTTTTTTTTTTTTTAGAAAAAAAAATTTTCGCACACGATCTTTTTGTTTTTTCTTTAAAATTTACATTCAAATCATGTGACTTAAAACCAACTTTTAATATTAAATCTATTTTTTCTAGCATCAATCTTACATTCTTCTAATTCTTTTTTAATGTTGGTTAAAGGACTGCTTTGAGTGTTTGATAAATATGATATTATCTCTGACTCATTCTTTATGTAAATAGCTAAAGTCTTTTTGCTTTTTGATATACCAACAGCAGGCCAATATTTTATACTTATATTTGCTTCCAAAAGTGTCAAAATTGTAGAGGTAATAAGATGTTTTAATAAGATTACATCTACTGGTTGTTTTTTAGTAATATCGTAATTATTTGAAGTTGTAACATTTTTAATGAAAAAATCAAGTCCAGATTTAGGATATTCCGATAGTATAATTGTACTTTCTAAAAACTCTTGTACAAAATGCTCGTATGTTGTCAAATTTTCTTTGTCAATAAAATTTTCAAAATTTACATTTATAACACATTTCTCAACAAATTGTTGCTTATATGGTTTAACATACATTGAGGAAAGTAATGATAAATATTCATTTTTGTTTGTCACAGTGTAAAGTGTAGAACTGTTAGATGTTTGTTGTAAAATATCTCTTTCAACAACTATTGTGTCCTCTTCTTCTTCTCCCTTTTGAATATTTACGTTTTTATCATTTTTAATATCTATGAAAGTTTCAGAAATGTTTGAATTTGATAATGATACATGTTGAACATCTGAAGGACCTAGAAGTCTTCTTTTATCATGTTTTAAAGACATAGTATAATTTAATAAAAGGTTATAAATTTTGTCTTTTTTATTTTTATTTTTTTTGGTTTTATTTGTATTTGTATTTATTTTAGTTTCTTTTTGTATTATAAAAAATAATTGAACAATCTTAAAACGAAAGTAGTAAAAGAGAAAAAAAAAAAATAGGAAAACTCATTTCTTTTTTCTTTCTTTTTTTTTTTTCGCTTTATTCCAAATTAAATAATTTCCATTTTGAGAAAAAGCATGATTTTCATAAAGAAAAAAATATATATATTAAAAATTTATATATTCACTTTAAAACAAATAAAAAAAAAAAAAACCAAAAAAAAAAAATTATATACATATATAACTTTTATTAATCAATGGTATTGAAATCAACATCAGCTAGTGATATCCCTGTTTATCAGGTTTCTGGTTCAAATGTTTCTAGATCTTTACCTGACTGGATTGCAAAGAAAAGAAAACAATCCTTGAAATATGATGTAGATTACCAACAAAGAATTGAATTAATTCAAGATTTCTCATTTCAAGAAGCATCCAATAAAATTAAAGTTACACCAGATGGTCAATATTGTATGGCTACAGGTACTTATAAACCACAATTCCATGTTTATGATTTCAATCAACTATCGTTAAAATTTGAAAGACATACAGATTGTGAAAATGTTGATTTTTTGTTTTTATCAAAAGATTGGACAAAATCTGTTCATTTACAAAATGATAGATCTATTCAATTTCAAAACAAAGGGGGCCTTCATTATTCTACCAGAATTCCAAAGTTTGGTAGATCTATAGTTTATAATGAGGAAAGTTGTGATCTTTTTGTTGCTTCAAATTCCAATGAAGTCTTTAGATTGAATTTAAATAAAGGTCAATTTTTATCTCCTCTAGAACTTGAGAATGAAAATATTGGTGCTAACCATGTTACTTTAAATCCTTACACCAATTTATTGGCTGTATCAACTGAAGAAAATATTGTTGAATTTTTTGACCCTAGAACTAGAGGCAGGGTCACTAAATTAGAAGTTGTTAATGAATTAGAACAATTTTCAACTGATTTCCAAATAACTACATCTTGTTTCAACAGTAACAACAATGGTTTGAATTTTGCCTGTGGTTCTTCTACAGGTTATTCTTATATTTATGATTTAAGACAATCTAATCCAACTCATATAAAAGATCAAGGTTATGGTTATGCTATTAAAAACATTCAATTTTTGAATTTGCCTAACAATGATGATTATATTTTATCTTCTGATAAAAGAATTGCCAAGATTTGGGAACATGGAAACGGTAAGCAAATATGTTCTATGGAACCATCAGTAGATTTAAATGATATTGCTCATATTGAAAATACAGGTATGTTTTTAACTGCTAATGAAGGCCAACAAATGCATACATACTACATTCCTCATTTAGGGCCAGCACCAAGTTGGTGTTCCTTCTTGGATAATATTACTGAAGAATTGGAAGAAAAACCATCTCAATCAGTTTACAGTAACTACAGATTCATTACTAAAGCTGATGTAAAGAAATTAAGCATCGAACATTTAATTGGATCAAAGGTATTAAGAGCATATATGCATGGTTTCTTTATTGACAATAGTTTATATGAAAAACTATGTTTGATTACAAATCCAGACAAACTCAAGGACAACAGAGAAAGAGAAATCAGAAAGAAAATTGATAAAGAAAGAGAATCAAGAATTAAACAAACTCTTGTTATGGATGATGGAAGAGTTGATAAAGTCAAAGTTAATAAGAACTTATTAGGCAAACTATCTAACAAGAGAGGTGAGAAAGTTGCCCAATCTGTATTACAAGATAATAGATTTACTGAAATGTTTGCTGATGAAGATTTCCAAATTGATGAAGAAGATTACGATTACAAACAATTAAACCCTGTAAGATCCACTAAAGAAGTTGATGATGATAGAGCTCAAAAACGTATAAGAGCATTAACTGCTGCTGAAGAGAGTGATGAAGAAAGAATAGCAGCAAAGAGTGGTTATAAACAAAGTAGTGATTCTGAAAGTGATGAGGAAGATTCTGATGATGAAAGATTACAAAAAGAAATCACTGAAAAGCAAAAACATCAAATACAAAAACAATTGAAATCTTTAGAAAAGAAGAAACAAGAAGAAAGAGAACTAGAGCTAATTGCTTCAAGTGGAAACAAACATGAAAGTAAACAACTTAAAAAACCAACTACTTTTGGTTCTCAATTAAGTAATATGAATAAGGATTATGAAAGAAAGAAGATAGAAAATAAAAATACTATAATAAAGAGAAAACAATTTGGTGAAACTGAAGTTACATTCATTCCTAAAAAACCAGAAACAAAGCAAAAGGTTACAAAGAATAAAAATGATGAGGCTAAAAACGGTAAGTCTAAACAAAACTATGAAGGTAGAAGAAGAGCAGGAAAGAATGCTTTTAGAGGTATGTAATTTTTTTTTTTTCATATATATTAACGTTAAGTTTTGACTTTAATTTGTAATAAATTGTTTAATTTAAAAAAATATCACATGATTATCTCTAAACAAATGCTTTTAAAATAATAAAAACTTTTTTTTTTCCCCCTATATAAAAAAAAAATAATGTTCCTAATTTTATTTTTTTTTGTTTTTAATAAAGTAACTAAGATATTTTACTAGTTAATTCCGTTAAGCGTTGGTTTTCTCTTAAAAATAATATATAAATTTTATATATAAAAAATAATTTTTGTAAGAAATTATTTCTGAATTCTTTTCTCTTCTAAATTCTTTTACTCACTCCAAAAATAATATATTTTTGTCCATTCGTTTAACCCCAAAAAATAATATATTTTTTGTTTTATTTATTGAGAACATGTTATGTAAACAAAAAATATAATTTGCCTAATAAGGAAGAATAAAAAAGTACCCTTATTGTCTAATATTCGGACTTAGTTTGCAATTCTGAGTTCTAGTATTAGCTATGACCTTGTTAGGATCAGGGGTTCCTTTATGGTATTATATATGCTAAATATATGAAGAGTGTACTTTGGATAAAGTAGAACTAAAGGCTTAATGTTTAGATCGTCAGTATATTTAATTACTTAAGTAAGGGTTGATCTAAAGATATGTTTAATAATGTAGGGATGGGGTTTTATTAAAATAGATGTAACAATAGATGGTTTTATAATATATAGTTTTATTAAGTATATAAGAAATATGTGTAATATACTTAATTAATATTTTGTGGAAACATAAACTCTAGAGAATTAGAAATCGGAAGTAAAGCTCTTGCTTAAATACTTGTTGTTTTTGCAGCCTTAAAATATTTACAACCAATTTATTTTCCTTTCCTTTTCAGGAAAAACATCTTTGCTGAGTGTTTATATCTCAGACTCTTATAATGGTCACCTGACTTTATCAGTTTTTAAAGCTTGCTCAAATCATTTTTGTCTTTGTGTGTGTTTTTTTTTGTTTTTTTTTTTCTTATTTAAAAAAATATTAACTGTACGAAATCAA
>LXPE01000003.1:630197-646981 GCA_001664025.1 Hanseniaspora valbyensis NRRL Y-1626
GGCTTAATCAATATATATGAATTTTTAAAATAAAACATAAAAGGTTAAAAACAAGCACTAAAGAATAATCTATTATATTAATACTGTTAAAAAATATGTATAAAACTATTACATATATTTGTTTAGTATTTAAAGAAATATATTTTTAACATGTAAAAAAGATATATGTAACAAATTGTAGTATATGTATATAGATTTTTTTTTAAATAAAACCACTTGTATAATATATAATATTTAAGATACACTTTGATTGTATTGTTTATGAAAAAAAAAATTGGCAATTTTATTTATTTAAAAATAAGTCACGTTTTTTATTATTATTTGTTTACATTTATGTATTTTTTTTCAAAAAAAGAAAAGAAAAAAAATTGATTTAATAAAACTTAAAAGAAAATATTAATAATTTTAATATTTATTGTTTTTTTAATAATTTGAATGTAAACATTTTTATTACAACAACGATAGTTCCGAATTTAAATATTAATATTAAAAACTGAGAATTTGATTTGATATTATTATTTACTGCAAAAAAAAAGAAAAAAAAAGAAAAAGAAAAATTCATTTAAAAAATAAGAGGGCTTAAAATTGTTTTTTATATTGTGATTTTCTTTTTTTTTTTTTTAAAATTTAAATATATATATATTTACGAAAGGAAACAACCGAAATAAAACAAATAAAAAAAAAAAGGAAAAGATATCATAAACGAGGGTAATACATAATTCGTTTATAAAAAAAGATCTCATGAAAGTTTAATGAAAAAATTTTTTTTTTTTTTTTTAAAACAACGAATTGCAAAAAATAATAATACTAATAAAAAAAAAAAATACAGCGTTTATTTTCTTTTCTTTCTCTTAATAAAAAACCTTACAACATTTTTTATAAATTTTACTTTTATCTTTGATTTAATATTTATTTTATTTGAATGAATAATCATTAAAAAGAGTTTTTTTTTAATATATGTCACAAACCAACTACAAATTCAACATTTTTATAACAATAAAATTTAAAAAAAGCATTACTTCAACATAATGACTACCGAATCTGTTGCCCCATTAGTACCTGAAGAAAAATCTACTGCCAACCCAACTTATGCTAAAACTTCTGCTTTAGATAAAATTTCTGAAACTGCTGCTTCTCACACTAAAGAATTAGACACTGAAGTTCAAGAATTAAGAAAAAGACAAAACTTATTTGCTCAAGATTTACATGGTGATGATGTTTCTAGAACTGGTATCACTGCTATCTTGAGAAAAAATAAAGATGCTCAAAAGGAAGCTGTTTCCAAATATTTGAAACATTGGGACGGTTTAACTGATAAGGAAGCTGAAGAAAAAAGATTAGCTGATTACAATGAATCTACTCACTCTTACTACAATGTTGTTACTGATTTCTACGAATATGGTTGGGGTACTTCTTTCCATTTTTCTAGATACTATCCAGGTGAAAATTTCCAACAAGCTACTGCTAGACATGAACACTACTTAGCCCATCAAGCTGGTATTCAAGATGGTGACTTAGTTTTAGATGTCGGTTGTGGTGTTGGTGGTCCAGCTAGAGAAATTGCTAGATTCACCAACTGTAATGTTATTGGTTTAAACAACAATGACTACCAAATCAAGAAAGCTAACTACTACGCTAAGAAGTTTGGTTTGCAAGATCAAATGAGATTTGTTAAAGGTGATTTCATGAACATGGAATTTGAACCAAATACTTTTGATAAAGTTTATGCTATCGAAGCCACATGTCATGCTCCAGAATTGAGTGGTGTCTATGGTGAAATATACAAAGTATTAAAGCCAAACGGTGTCTTTGCTGTATACGAATGGGTTATGACTGATAAATATGATGAAAACAATGAAGAACACAGAAAGATCGCTTATGATATTGAAGTTGGTGATGGTATTCCAAAGATGTTTTCTAGAGAAACTGCTGTTAAAGCTTTAGAAAGCGTTGGTTTTGAAATTTTAAAACAAGAAGATTTAGCTAATACTGAAGATCCAGTTCCATGGTACTATCCATTATCTGGTAACTGGAAATACATCCAAACTTTATCTGATGTTGCTACTTTCTTCAGAACTTCTTTCATTGGTAGAGTTGTTACTACTAACTTTTTGAGAGTTTTAGAAAAAGTTAAGTTAGCTCCTCCAGGTTCTGTTGATGTTGCCAACAGTTTAGAATCTGCTGCTGTTGGTTTAGTTGCTGGTGGTGAAAAGGGATTATTTACCCCAATGATGTTGTTTGTTTGTAGAAAACCAGCTAATTAATTTTAGTTAAAACAAATAAATAAATAAAATAATAAAAAAAAAACATTAGCAACTACAGATTAGTTTATACCATTCTCAAAATACAACTCATATCTACATATTCAAGAATAGTGGATTAACAGAACAATTTAAATTGACATTCTATATATTTTATATATATAAATAATAATAATAAAATCCATTTTTTTTCTGGAAATTTAAAAAAAAAAAAAAACGATTATAATATGTTACATGCCACTAAAATTTAAAATAATAATAATATATATATATATTACTATTGAATTATTAAAATACAACTATAATATATCCTAATGACTTGATAAGAATTAGAATCGATACAATTACTATTGAAATTGTAAGATATAATAAAATAGTACTTTTAACAACGCTATAAAGTTGCTCGAAAGTTCTGGTTTCCGTTGATTCTCTTTTAGCAAAACTGTTTCTTTTATTATTGGTTGTTGAATCTAGTAATTTTAACACAGAAATTTCTTTATCAAAATTAATACCATAAAGTGGACTCAAATCATTTTTAACATAAGAAATTAAAATGTTTTTGTATCCTGAATCTTCAATTCCCAAAGATGAGATATATTCTTGCAAAAGCCCATTATCATTGTTAAATAAGTTGTAATCTATGTATTGATTTATGTTTTCTGTCAATTGACGTTGCAAACCATCTAAATCAATATTTTGTATATCAAAATTTAGATCTCTTTTTTTATTAATGGCAACTGTTTCAACATCAAAAAAAGTAATATTATAATGATATTGAACGAAAATATACTGAAATATTAAAATGGACCAAATGAAAAAAGATATAAAATTAATTTTTGCCAAGTTTTTAATATGATTTGTCATATTAAGATTTTTATTAATTGATTTTTCATGTGATTGTAATTCATTTTTGAGTTCATAATATGTATCTAAGTCATTATTTAGACAGTATTTTTCCAGTAAAACAATTTTTTTAGATGTTGTTGTAATACTTTCAGGGTAAAAATGTTGATAAAACATTTGGTAACCTATGATTGCAGTCAAGAAGATACAGTAAACTAATATTGATAATATAGTCATGCCAACATATTTTTTTACTTTTTTATTAAAATTTTGTATTGTTAAAGCTTTTCTTTTTTTAAAAAGCATTGTAGATCGTTTTGTGTTTACCTCCTGATAAGAATAATTATAAATCAAAAAGGATAATAGTTCATATTGAGTTGTATTTAGTGTTAAATTGTTATTAGTAAATGGGCTTTTAACTACATTTGTTTTAAACTTGGTGATATTTACAAAATTATCAAAATCATGACTTATTTTTTCATTATTATCATACTCATTGAATAAATTGTCAAATTGGCTTACATTTACTGAAAGGTTTACAAGATCTTGTTCCGTTAATGAGTCACTATCTGAACTATCGCTTCCTAATTCAATAGAAACACTAGAAGAATTAATCCTTTCTATAATTTCACTTACAGTTGCTGCAGTTTTATTTAATGAATTTTTTATATCTGTACAAATATTAGTTAACATTTCCAGTGAGTTTTTAAGATCATTTGCCTTTTCAGTTTTGAAATTATAAACAGTGTCATTCAAATAAACAGGTATACTATCTGCTATATCGTCTTGTTTATTAGATATAGATTTATTAGCTTTCAAAAGAATATAATTTTGAAAAACTGGTTGTGATGTGAATAATGAAGCTGTTGTGGTAGTAGTTGAAGTTGTTGTAACTTTTGTGTATTTATATAATGTGGTGCTGTATGTTCCATGAATTGTTTTAGTGCTCGTGACAGTTTCAGAGCTTTCAACATTTGTTATTGAAATAGAAGTATCTTTATTTATATTTTTTTCAATAGTAACTGGTAGCCAAATGTTAATTATAATAAATGCTAGAAATATTGATAAAAACTCTATAATTTTTCTATTAATGTTGATTGAATTTCGAAGATCAGCTAAAAAATACATCTATTAATTTGGTTTCTTGGGTATTTTAAAAAGAGAAAAAATGAGAATAATAATTTAAAATAAAATTTAATATAGAAAAGAAGTTTTTTTTCTTTTATCATTATATATATTTTTATGATTAAAAAATTATTTAGTATTGTATCAAATATGTTTCATATTAGTATTAAACAATTAATTAAACCATAAAATATAGAATCACGTGAACCAATTCTACCAAATATTTTGATTAAACAAAAAAATACAAAAAAAAGTTTTTTTTAAAAACATAAATTATTCATTTAAACATCAAACATGCGCTGAAAATAATATTTCTAAATATATATGAGAAAATTTAAAAGTGTTGTTGAATACTCATCTCTGCCATTTGTTCAGTACTGCCATTCTCTTCAAGTTCTATCAAAAAGTTAGTGTAAATGACATATAATTTATCAAAGTCTTTTAAAATATCTTTAAATTTTTTAAGTTGTATTATATCTTCTTCTTCTAGTTGATCCTTTTCTAAGATCCGTTGTTTCAATTCATTTTGCATACTTATAGAACTAATTATTTTTTTATTATCATCTTTATTAATGAGTTCATTAAAATCTTGCAATGTTTTTATGGAAGAGTTCAAGTTATCTCTAACATTATTTAATTTTGTAAGACTTTGTATAACATTTTCAAGGTCTTTAAGTTCATGACCTTTCTCATTTGTTGTTTCATCAACAACAAGTTTATCAAATATAGAATTTAATTTATTAACTCTATTTACTATTTGCTCATGCTTGTTAAAAATTGATGAATCAACTGGAGGTTGAATATATTTCTTCAAGTTTTCTATATCATTATATAATTGCAAAGTCAATCTTTCAATAAATTTTGATATCATAACATCTTTTTCTTTGCTTTCTTTTGCTAAAGTTGCAACTGTTTGTTGAAACTCAGTTATGCTTGATTCTGTTTTATTTGGATTGACTTCTAATTCTTTATTTGCAACTGCTAAGAAATCAAAATCATCCAAAAATAAACTATCTAAAAAGTTTTCATCAATCAAATTTTCTTTAATATTCATGAGATAAATGGTTATATAGGTTATCTATTTATGTCTTATTTTCCTTTAAAAGTTGAAATATTTTTTGAAAAAAAAAAAACAATTTTATCATTATTTTTGGGTTAAGTCACGTGAATTACTAAAAATATATACATATTACAATTTACGCGTTTTTTTTTGTTTTTGTTTTTTCTCCATTTCTTCATGTTTAATAATTAAAAATTATATAAAAAACCAAATATATATATATACACATCAAAATGTCTTATTACGATTTAGATGATATTTTAGCAGATTCAGTTAAAGTTCCTACAAAATTTAATTATACTGTTCCAGGACTTGGGTACCTAGAAAACAATCCAAACAAGCCATTAAATAAAAATAACAAATTGGATCTACCATTATGGCTGGCAAAAGAGTTAGCTGTTTTAGAAATAAGTGAAAATAACGGAAATATTCATTTAATCGAACTTATAACACCTGAAATTTTTCACCAGAGAATAACTAATATAATTAAAAGTGATAGTACATCTTTAGATGCTTACTCCCTCTGTCCATATTTTTATACTGTTTATGAAAAATGGGCTTATTTTTATTCTTCAAAAAAGATTTCTGAACTTGCAGTTGATATGTTAAGATCAAGAGGAGTCAAAATCAACAACTATGCTTCTTTCAAATCTAATTCTTCTTCCAATAAAACTTCTTATTTCAATGAAAGCGCAAGTACAGATTTCATGCAAACATTAGATGAATTTGAAAAAAAACTTTTTATTTTATCACAAGAGAGTTATCAACAAATGAACACATATTTACAATCAAAAGAATGAAAAAATTTAATTAATTAATGATATATATATATATATATATATATAAATACATTATAATGCTGATAATACCTCATCACCGATAGATTCTACCAATTCAAAAGCTTTACTTAGCACAAGTGGATTAAATCCTTTAGTATATTCATCATTGAATTGTATAGTTCTTATAGGACCAATGACTTTTTTGTCTTCAATATAGTTAATAAGTAAACAATTATCAGCTGTTTGTAATTCCTCTTCTGAAGGGTCAACCAATAATAGATCATCTCCAAAGATAGCAACAACAAAGGTTATAGGACAAGGAATTTTTATCAATTTTAAGTCATAGTCATGGAATTGGGGGACTTGCTCAACTAGCAAATCATCATCTTGAGATATAAGTACTGGAAATAAAGTGCTGTTTAATGTTGAATAGACTGCTAATGATATTAGACCTAATGGATATGAATTACAATTTATGACTAGAATATCAATGAATAATTGAAAACTGTATTTCTGGGTTACTTTTAGTTTATCAGTTCCTTGTAGTTGACTTACTATATTGTTCTTAATAGAATCTTCCATTTGATTTAATAATTTATTACTATTATCCAAATCTGGTATACTTAAATCTATATTTATCAATCTATTTAAAAGCTCTAACTCATTTAATTTAGAATCATTTTCCATTAATTGGACTTTACAACTAACAATAGTTTCAGTTCCATCTTGAGATACTAATCTTGTTGAACCATTACAGTTGTTTAAAAAAGAAGGGTAGCTTTCTAAAGTTCTTAATTGTTTGAAATCTCTACCATCAGATCTTAAACATTCTGATATTTTTTCTTTGGTTAATGATTCTCTGAAATATGATTTTTCAGTAGTTGAAAATAAAGTGTTCATATTTAATAGTTAAAAAAAGAAAAGAAATAGAGGTTGTTTTTGGTTTTTATTTCGTTGGTTTAATAACGTCTTGGTATTATTGAATATCTGTTCTTTTTTATCAAATATTTTTATATAAAGATTTGTTATTTACCATCAGTTTTTTTTTTTTTTTTTTTTTTTTTTTTTTTAAAGGGTTTCCAAATTTTTTTTTCCTTAAAAAAAAAAGCTGAAAAAAAAAGAAACTTTATATACACGTGACAGAAAGCCTTTTTTTAAAAATCATTTTATCAAAAGGTCAACGAGAATGATGAAGAACATCAAAAATAGCAAAAATCTTCAAATAGCAAGATATTGATTTGAAAAAAATTTCATGATACTATAAATGACTAAAAAATTATTTTGCACTAGTTTTTAAACATTAAATTTAAATTTTTTAATAAAATAGATCCACTAAATAACATCTAAAATCACGTGAAGACATTGAAATACGTTTTATAGTTTTAAACCTTTTAGTAAAACTTTTAAATATTAAGATTAGGTCACATGCTTTGCTATAAAATTCATAATAGCTCATTAATTTTAAAAATTATATATATATATATTATATATGTACTTTTGAAGTATAAATATTAAAGGAAAGGAGAAATTAGTGTCATTATTATTATTAAGTTTTTTTATTTTTTTTTATAAATAATTACAAGATGTGCAGATGTTTAACAGTTTTTTTTTTTTGAAAAAGATATTCTAATTTTTTTTCTTATTTCTTTACCAAGTTTGTGTTTCATCATGGAAAGCAATGTTTTGTCCTTTACTCTTTTGCAAGTCAACTATTTCTTTAACATCAGCAGACAATGATTGATGAGAACATAATAAAACATTAGTTAATTTTTTAGGTGAAGTAGCTTCAAGTTCTTCTAAAACTATTTTTTTCATATCTGGTCTTTCATATTTAATATGGACAAAATCAAGATGAGCTAAAGCTAATTTTTCATCTTCTTTTGAATAATCTTCTCTAGTAACATAGATACTAATATTCAAATTGATACCATCTAAATCAACTGAATTCAAGAATTTAAATTCATTTTTCATGAAAGTGATAATTTGACTATTAGGAACAATCCAGGTCATAGAAATATTTCTAATCTTATTTTTGATTGCTGTTTTCAAATGACATAAAGAACCAGAGACACCTGTAGAAGAAGAAATCATCATCAAACTATTGACATGTTTATTTGAAATTTCTGCTTCATTAACACCACCATATGGACCTTCAACCATAACTGAAATGGTTTTGGTAAAACCTGGCTCACATAACAAATGGGTTTTAACTTTCTTAGTAACACCTCTTTTAACTTTACAATAAAATAGCACTGAACCATCATCTTGGAAAACAAAAGTAAATGGATGTGATTGGAACATGAACACCCAGTCAAAGTCTAGATCAAGTAAATACAAGTATGCAAATTGACCTGCAAATTTAAATTTATCATTGTAAGAAGATTCAACTCTTATGGATATAATATCAGACATAGGTTCAAGTTTGATTGTAGCATTTCTATGAACACCACCACACAACCAAATCTTCCAGACTCTTGTCAATCTTTCAAGACCCCAACAACAAATCGGATAAATAAACCAATGGGCTCTATGCTTACTGGCTAAATGGTACCAAGAACCAACTAAAAAGAATACTGCCAAGATAATATGTGCAACCAAAAATGTTTCATAAGCCAAATTTTTAATAAACCAACAAGCCCAAACAACTTGAATAGAAACACAAATTGTAGCAACACAACCCCATTGATACCAATATGTGATAACTCTCATGGCTTGGTAACCCATGACTGTTGATTGCCATAGTAAAAAGATAGAGTGAACAATTACATGAAGAGCACAAGCTCTTCCAATCCATTTATGGTAAAGAATAAATTTAGCTTGTGGCCAGCCAGTAACCATTGATAGAATATTGTTTCTTTGACCCATGAACCAAGTCAAATTAGTCAAAAACATAGCAATATAACCTGCTCTATCAGAAATGTATCTAGTGATTTGTTTGTAAGATGAATCCCAGTAGACATTTCTGTTACCATTAGATTCATAGTGGAAACATAAAGTTAAAATATTGAAAACACACCAAAAGAAAATGACAATATTATCATAGTTTATTTGAGGATATTTTTGTTTAATAGTTAAAAAAGATTTGTTTCTGAAAACTAATTGATAAATTTTCCAAGAAGAAATCAAGTTGTTCAATCTAGTAATTTTTAAAATATTGTAACAACTTGCTAACAACAAGACCAAAGCAATATACCCAGATAAACCCATGCCGAAGAACATACCGTCATCAAAGACACCATATCTGATTCTAAAAGTTTCAATTGCATTTTCTACAATTGTTCCATTTACCAATACTGGTGTATATTGAATTCCAGAAGAACTAGCTGGAATTTCATCTTTCAAATAGTTAGTTCCATTAGTCAATGATGCAGTTAAATTTGCTACTGTTAAAGAAGGACAATATGTTTCAATAAAATAATTATAAGCATGAATTTCACTTTCCTCAGTGTCCGAATATGTATCGATACAATTCAAGTATGTAGCTTTACAAGCTTCATTAACACACATACAATTTGCAGTAGTAGAAGAATCCTCACAAAATGTGATGTATTGAGCAATAGCCCAATCACAACCTAATGTAACAAGATCTGAAGTACTATATCTGTGCCATTTTTGAAAAGTAAGTTTTTCAACAGCTTGTGTGAATGATAAAAGCGTTAGGAATACCCAGCCAAACTTTACTTGTTTAGAAAATATCATTTATTAATAAATAAAGAAATGAATATAAAATATATATATATATATGAATATTTATGTAGTTGTTCAGAAATTTAAAAATTTTCTGGTTTATTATTAATGTTTATATCTTCTATAAAAACTTATAATGTAATAATAATAATTAATATATAAATAAATGTGGTAATGTGTTTGGTTTATATATAATATATATTTCAGTTTAAAATTGTATTTTGACTCAAAAAGAGTCAAGGTGAAAAATTCTTGACGTTTTTAACGTAAAAAAAAAAAAAACATCTTTTGCACATCTTCAAAAGAACGCGCGGCTGAACTTTGATTGAGGGGAAAAATTACAACGAGCAAATTGGCTTGTGTTTAGGGATATGAGAAAAAAAAAGAATTAAAAAAAAACTGTTAAAACTCCAGAGAGATGAGAAAAAAAAGGGGGGGTTAAGGTTTATATTCTTTAAACAAAAAATAAATAAATAAATAATTATATTACTGTATTGAAGGAAATTATAGTCTTTGAGCTAATTATCAATAAACTGATGGAATGATTTTTTTTAATTTTTTTTTTAAATTAATTAATAAACATTTAAAATTAGATTGCTCATTTAGCAAACAATTTTTTTTTTTAAAAAAAAAGTTATATACACTACCTGCGTCATTTGTAATTAATTTTTTTTATAAAATCATTTGAGAAATTGAGAAGATTAATTATTTTTTTAAAAAAAAATAATTATTAAAAAACCCTTTTAATTATATGATTTACAAGTTCATTGAGCTTTTTATCGGGTGATAGATATATGCTGTAATGGCAAATTATAAAAAAATGTAATATTATATTCTCTCTTATTCTTTTATAACTAAGCGTTTCTAGTTTAACAAATGCAAATAAATCATGTGACTTAAATTGCTTTTTATTTTTATGTGCGTGTGATTTTTTTTTTTTTTTTTTTTTTTAAACTAAATCCTTTTAGGACTAGAAAAAAAAAAAAACAGTAATAAACACAATTAAAAAGAAGCAAAAGACCTTTTTTTAAACTTTAAAACCAAGTCACACATATTATCACCAATATATATTAGTTATCTTAAAATATGTCTGTTTCTGAAAATACTAAAAATTTGATTGTTCCAGGTGATCTATTGACATGTGCGAAGGAGAATCAAACTATTGATATATTAGGTCAAGGTATCTATTTATCTTTTGAAAACCATTTATACAATAGTAACAAAATATACCCAACAAATGTGGGAATTGAGAATTATACAACTAAAAACAATAAAAACATTGCTAATATAGATTACAATAGCAAAAGATATATTCCTCAGCAAGGTGATTATGTTATTGCCACAGTTACAAATAATTATGCCACTCACTTTGTTTGCACATTAAATAATTTTTCAAGTACTGTCAATTTACCATATGCCAATTTTCCACAAGCTACTAAAAAAAATAGACCTAAATATGAAAATGGTGATTTAGTATATTGTAGAGTTAAAGTTGTCGATTCAGATTTACCAGCAGAATTAGAATGTATGGATTCTGAAACAGGTAACAAGGAAGGATTTGGGTTATTAGAAGCCGAAAAGGGCAAACACACAGCTATATTGAATTGCTCTTTAGCATACTGTAGAGAACTCCTTTTTAATGATAAAGGTTTCCCACTTTTATCTGATATGGTTAAGAAAAATTTATCTTTTGAAGTTGCAATTGGTATTAATGGTAGCATTTGGATAAGTACTGGTTCTTTACTAGAGACTCTATGTGTTTATAAGATTTTATCTAAATGTGAAAAAGCTGAAAGAAATTTACATGCTCAAATTATAGAAGATACTATAAAAGAATATATTAAAGAATAAATGTGTTAATAGATATATATATATATATAAATGTATATTTAATTTGTATTTATTGAAATATATATATAAACAAAAAATAATCAGTTTTATCGGATATAAAAAATATTATAATAACAGAAAAGTTTGAAAAAAAAAAAAAAAACTTAATCAACCTTATTTTTTTAAAAAAATAAATAAACATATAACCAAAGAGTAAAATGGATAACTATTTGAGTCTAAATGATGATCAATGTGTTGTTTTTGAACAGAGACTTTTAAAAAATAATAATGACTTTAAAGATTATGTAACATATCTTCGAAACAATACACCAGATAGCAGCTATGAGATCTTAGTATTTTTATATTTAAGATTGATTTTAAACTTCAATCATGGAAGTGCATTGATTACTGAATTCTGGAAATATTATACAAGTGTATTACATATAGATAACATCAATTTTATCAATTTTATTGGCGATGACTTATTAGACCAATTTAATCATTCTTTAGATTCAGAAAGTTTAATTAAAATGATGAATTTTTTTATTTCAAACAATTTAACAAACTTATTTGATTATAATTTTAATAAACTTCTTCAAATTAGTGACTTTGAGACAAATACAATATTATTTGAACAATTGATTATAAATGATATTGAAAAGTTACAAGATAGTTCTGAGGAAACTACACAAAAAAATAATCAGTACAAACAATTTTATGAATTGGAAAAATTGTTAAAGAGGCTGCTCCGATTTGATAATGATGAGGAAATTATTCATAGCGATAATTGGGCTTGTTCTTATATTTTAAAATACATTATATTATTAAAATCAAAAAATAAATTTGTTCAAGAAAAAAAAGATAAACTAAAAACATTATTAATCTCAACAAACAGTTTTAAGGATATTGCATTATATTTCAATAAAATTGAACATGATAATATTCAATATCTATATTTTAAAATTTGGTCAATGGTTGATTCACAAGAGACAGATTTGAGAGAAATAAGTAAATTGAAACAATTGGTATCAAAAGAAAACAATTTTTTAGCTAAAGGTAGATTAACAGATGTTATTATTATACGTAAATTGGCTCTTGCTTTATCAGCAAATGATAACAAATTTAAAACAATTATAAATCAATTAATACAAGATATTGAATTATGTAATATTGCAGAAATTTTTCAAGAAAGCTATAATTTTTTAATATATGCTTTAAAAATTTATTGTAATTATAAACAATTTGATGATGAATCATTAAATTTATTTGATATAAATGTTAGTCATATAAATCTAGAAAGATAGATTTCAAATTAAGAATTGAAAGTAATAATTTTGATCATTGGAGAGAGTTTTTGGTTTTAAGTAAATATAGAAAAGAGAGTATTGAACAATGTCTTCAAAAAT
The DNA here is from genome assembly GCA_001664025.1 of Hanseniaspora valbyensis NRRL Y-1626. NCBI lineage: Eukaryota > Fungi > Ascomycota > Saccharomycetes > Saccharomycodales > Saccharomycodaceae > Hanseniaspora > Hanseniaspora valbyensis. The sequence continues at coordinate 643,189 of LXPE01000003.1, forward strand.
TAGATTTCAATAATCCTAATAACAAAATTGAAAATTTACGTTTTCAAGAATTAGGTGAATTATGGGTTAAATATGCAAGTTTTTATGAAAATGAAATTGTTTTATTAAGGAAAATTATCAGAATGTGCTTTGAAATAATATTTGTTTATTGGAAAGATTTTGAGTGTATTATGGAATATTGGCTTAACATTGAGTTATCAAGAGACAATTCTGTCAAATTATTGAATAGAATTGTTAATTATTCAGATATTGTTCTTAATCCAAAGGATAATGTTAATATTCTTCTTTCTAAAAGTTTTAAAATCTGGGATTTATGTTTGAAAAAATCTGATGATGAATCAAAAATAAAAATATTTACTAAAATGAATGATTTAAAACTTATTAAACCAGAGACTATTGATTATATTTCTAAATTTTTAATTGAAAAAAATGATTTTGATACATGGTTACATTTATGGAGAAATAATATCTTTATTAATTTTAAGGATTACAACTACATTGTCATTAATCTTTACAACATTTTTCAATCACAAATTGATAATAATGAAACATTTGGATTAAATAAATACACAAAATACTGTATTAAAAAAGATTTTATTCAACATATTATTGATAATTCAGACAAAAAATTTAAAACAGAATGGATTTTAATTTACATAGATTTAATTATAAGGGAGGAAGAGGATTCCAAAAATGGTGCTTACATAATAAATAAAATAATCTTCAATGGAATACAAACTTCTTCTTCCAAAATATTATTAATAAAATGGATTGAATTATTATCTAATTTAAAAGATAAATCGATTGAAATGAGTTTTTTATCAGAAATAAGAACCAAACAATTTCCTGCTTTTTTAAATTTGTTTAGTAATGATGTATTAATAAGCACAAATTTTTTCCTTGAATATATTAATTTTGAGTCCATGTTTAAGTACAATGAGCAGAGAATAAGAGATATTTACATCATAGCTGTAAACTTACTTCCACCCAATTTTAGCAATCAAATGGAAAAACTTTGGAATGATTGGCAAGAATTTGAATTGAAAAATGGTCATTTAAAAGATCTCATAAAGATGAAAAAAGAGATCAATGAAAAGTTTAAAAAAATGGGCTATGTAAAAAGAAAGGAAATTACAAATAAGAATGCTATTGGTGAAAATATTAATGGTGGAATTCAATTCTTATCCAGGTGGGTTAGTTGGTTCCAATAAAAGACAAAAGACAGATAATGTAAAAATTGAAATTGAACAAGAAATTATTCAATAAAACATATGTTTTTTTGTATACCAGATAAAAATAAAATTGTTTATTTTTTTTCATAGTAATAATTGCTATTAATTTATATCAATCATAGTATATATATATATATATTATATAGTAATTTTTTATATGTATATGAGTATTTTATTAATTTATTTTTTATAATTGTATTAATCTATTAAATTCTTTTTTTTTTTATCTTCTTGAAACTGCTTCAACCCATTCACTGGTGTTCATTTGTGTCAATCTAGATAAAGCTCTAGCAAAAGCAAATCTTTCTTCATCCAATGCAAATAACTTAGATTGTTCAGCAATTTCTTTAGAGAAACCATGTTCTTTTACTAAAGATTCAATATCAGCATTAATTTCAACATCTTGTTCATCCATAGGAGTTTTATTTCCTGGTAAATCATCTTGCTTCTTTGTATAATCCATTTGATAATCATTGATTAAATAGTCTGGCTCAACAAATAAGTCATTAAATTTAGCAGCTGCAGTTGTTGCTATTTTACCTTTATTTTCATAACAAGCATCCAAGAAAGTGATAAATCTTCTAACTTCATCTCTTCTAAAGACTGTCAAGTAAGGAATATCTGTAATGATAAAAGCTTCATATTCTTTAGCCAATTGTAAATAATCACCAGCTGCTAAATTTCCTCCACATAATTCCTTAAAAGTGAATTGAGCAACGTATGGTGATGTACATTTAGGAATGCTTAAATGTCTCCCCCAAACAGTTAAATTAGTTTGTGTTTCAATCTTTGGAGAATCAGTTTGTGCAAAATAATTGTACCATTTGTTTACATGTTCCTCTCTCTTCTGGGCACATACTTTACTATCATAATCTACACCTGAAGGTGGACAGTAGTAAACTGAAGAAATTGGTTTAGCAACTTTTCTGTAATCTGTAGGAGAATCTAATAAAACGACTTCAGATTTTTGACATAATAAATCAATACATGGAATGAAAGAGTCTCTTTGAACACCATTGATATACAAATCATGTGGTTCTCTATTACTGGTAGCAAACATAATAACACCATATTTATCACTTAGAAGTTGTGATAATAATCTTCTTAAAATCATAGCATCAGCTACATCAGTGACTTGAAATTCATCAAAACACAAGACTCTAGCTTCCTTAGCCAATTCATAAGCTATAAGAGGAACAGGATCATGTTCTAAAGTCTTATTTCTTTTTTGATCATTCATGATTTCATGAGATCTTTTGTGTACATATTGCATAAATTGATGGAAATGTAATCTTTTTTTAGTCAAATTTGAAGGAACACAGTCATAAAACAAATCTAAAAGAAATGATTTACCACAACCAACATCACCCCATAAATATAATCCTTTAGGAACTTTATCAGTATAATCAAATCCTTGTATCGAATCATTGTGACTTGTGTTGAATGGTTGTAAAACTTTCGAGAAAAAGCTTGATGATAGGATAGAGTTACGAGATGTAGGGTCTTCCAATTTTGGTGGTTTGTATTTGGTTAATTTATAGTATAAAGATTCTAAAGAAGTAATGATTTTTTTTTGGTAAGGATCATCTGTAACTTTTCCTAATTGTACAAGTTCATTATATTTTTGGAGTGGTGATTGGTCCTTTGATTTAGACATCAACGGCGTTACTTTTATATTGTCATTTGCTTTTTGTTTTAGTTCATCAGTAGTAGATATAGCAGCTACTGTAGATTCTTTTCTATTTTGCGCATTAAAAATGTTGAATGAAAAATATCTTTTTGTAGGAGTTATTGAAGCGATGTAAACAGTTTGTTTTAGTAAAGCTTGTCTTTGAATGACTCTTTTAGCAATAAGCACATTCATTAGTGATGATTGTTATATTAAATTTATCAAATAAAAAAGGGAGGAAAGAACAGGTTATTAAAATGGTTATTAATTAACTTATTTATTGGTAGTTACAAAAAAGGGTGTAAAAGAAAAAAAAAATTAACTGAAAAATTTAAAGTGAAATTTTTCAAAACAAACAAAAAAAAATATACTGTATGATTTAATGTTTCTTGGTATTGTATAAATATATTTAAATATTTAATAATGGTTATTGTGCATAAATATAATATATATTTAACTATTTTTTTTATTGTTGATTAAATATTTATATACTGTTAAAAATATAATAGCGATGCAGCACATCATCTATATATTCACATATATAAATATTTCTAGACAATTTTTTTTTTTTACAAAACAAAATTTGTCTTAAACAAAATCAAATGAATGACTTGTATACAGTGAAACTCCTTTTTTTTTTTTTTTTTTTACCTCCGAATATAGGAGTTTCTTAGTATAAAGAAAACCTTAACACCGCTGCAAATAAATAGAAATCGTATATATATAATTGACTAAAAAAATGATGAGGTTGCAATTTTTTTTTAAATATTATAAATGTTTATTTCCGATAACTGTAATAAAATCACATGACTAGAACAAATTAAACGTTTTAAATTTTTATTTTATTTTATTTATTTATTTTTATAAACTGCATCATCTTTTTTTTTTTTTG
>LXPE01000003.1:647011-661382 GCA_001664025.1 Hanseniaspora valbyensis NRRL Y-1626
TATATAATTGACTAAAAAAAATGATGAGGTTGCATTTTTTTTTGAAAAAAAAAATCACGCAAAATTTGGGTGAAATTTTTTTTAAATATTATAAATGTTTATTTCCGATAACTGTAATAAAATCACATGACTAGAACAAATTAAACGTTTTAAATTGTTTTTTTATTTCATTTATTTATTTATTTTTATAAACTGCATCATCTTTTTTTTTTTGTAGTTATCACTTAAAACATATAATTAAAAAAAAGATCTGGATTTGAGAAAATATAACCGTCGAGTAATTGCTCCATTTTATTTTTATTTTAGTATCAAACTTCAAAATAGTTGTAATAAAATGGCAAATTCAGATGAAACTGTAAAACTTGAAGACCAATTCAAACAAGTCAACCTCAATAACAAAAATCTAGTTGATATTACTGATATTTTCAATAAATTTAAAAATGATTTAGTTAAAGAAGATCCAAATAAAGTTTTTAAAAGTTCTTTGTTTGATTTATTTAGCTCTACATCTGCCCTTGAAGTTAATAGTCCTAATTTAGATTCAAGTTTGATTGTTGAAGAAAATGATACAAAATATGACACATCTTTTTCTTCTTCTGAATTGAAAAAGATTTTGAATTTAAATGATGAAAACGATTCTATATTTGTGCTTTTAGATTATATTTTAAAAAGTTTTATCAATTGGATCAAAGATAATGGATCATTAACTACTAATTTCATTTCTATCAAGTATATAGAGGAAATTTTAAATGAATATACAACAAGTTTGCAAATCAAAAAAACATTCAACAGTGATGATTGGTTAATAGATGATATACTAAGATTATCTATAATCTCATTGATATTTATAGTCAAAAATTTAAGTATGAATTGTTCTTCCAATGGTTATGTATGTGAAGAAGAAGATATCAGATTTGATTCACTTGGGTTAAATTTCTTGTCAGAACATGATTTTGCAAAAGATGTTAAAAATGATTATAAAGAAGCTGTCGAAAAGATAACTCATAAACCTTTGAAAAGTATTTGCCATTTCATTTATATGTTTACTGACTTTTTGGACAACAATATGAGTATGGATTCATTGGATAAAGAAATAGTTTTGTTTGATGATATTAAAGATGCTTTTGCATTTTTTAAAACACAAAGAGATAGTATGAATGATGTTATCAAAACTGCTAACATTCCAAGTAACATAAAGACTTATCTACCTCAAAGAACTTACTCTAATGCATTCCCCAAAAAAAAGATACCTGTATTACCATCAAACAACTATGACGTTATAGAAAACATTATTGCCACTTTTGAAACCACAATTCCTTTATTATCTAAAGAGAATAAACTGGTTGGAGCAGATTTGACAGAAAAAATGTACTACATTTTCACAAACCAGTTTCAATATTATTACGATGACTACAGTTTAGAAAACAATTTTGGAAGAATATGTTCTTTAAACAGAATTTTTTTTTTAGCCAGATTTGTCAATCTGGATATGAGCTGTATAAATGATGTGAAAGTAATGAAACATATCACTGAAGATATTAAATCTGTTTTATTCATTAATGAAGAGACTGAAAATGTTTTGCTGTCTGATGAACAATTAATGGAGGGTTCTATGGCTGTGGAATTACAATCTTTACATCAAGTGTATGTTGAATCTTTATTAAGCAAGTTAAGAAACCAATGTCAATATAGACAAGCTTTCAGTAAACAATTATTATATTGGGATTCTGCACAAGCAAATATTGGTCAATTTGAAGATCCATATCCAACAGACTTAGCAAACAACTTGGATAAGTTTCCAGCCATTTCCTTATGGACTTATCACCAAAAGTTAAACTCTATGGTTGAGTTTTTACTAAGAGGGTTTGCTTTAAATATTTACAGTGAATGGGAATTCTTTGCAGTATACTGGAATGCTTACAATATTATCAGTGAAAATCATTCTTTAATTTCACAATTCCAAACATTTAATAAGCTATTACTATTAAGATATGAAACTCAAAATTTGAACAAAAATTTGAAAAAAAAACATAAAGATGCAGCTAAAAGAGCTAGAATTAAAGAGAGAAATTTGAATTATATTGAACAATTGACCAAAAAAATTAATAATTTAAGTAATAAATTAGTAGAGACAGAAATTCTCTCATTATTATGTTTCGTTCAATGTTTAAGATATATTCAACTTTTAATAGCTTATGAACATAAAGATAAAGTTTTACAATTTTTGAAAGAAGATTCTTCTTCTTACATTTATGAAGTACGTTTTAAAGCATTTGAATCTATTGGGTCTCCACAATTACCTAAGAATGGTATTGGTCATGTTCTTGATTCATTTTTGAAAGGTGAAAGTTTTGACACATATTTAACCAATAGTTTAACTAAATTGAAAGATTTGAAAACAAGACTAAACACTGATGGTGATGTTGAGATTAGAGAAAAGAAAGATTACTGGGTAAGAGTAAACAATTCTATTGACAACTTTAGTAATGTCTATACAGATAAAAATATTGTTAGAGATGCAGCTTTCAAGAGTTTAGATTTTTTCAAATTATATCCTGTTGATCAATTGAATAATAATAAAATGCATGAATTTTTCCCAACTCTGTTATAGATAAGAAATAAATAAATAAATTTTTTTTTTGTTACATTTTTTTTTACAAATATTTTTTTTTTGTGAAACTTGTTTTTTTACTGCAAAAACTTTCTGTCTAAAAAAATATTTTATTTCAGTCTATATATTCTACATTTCTTTAAAAGTTAAATTTTTTTAAAAATTTTTGTTACAGAAAAAAATTATTGTGTGTTTTCAAATATATATATATTTTTTAAACCCAAGTAAATCCGTTGTACTGAAATTCCGGTCTAACAAAAATAAGTGAAAATTTTATCAATATATTTGGTACTAATACAATAGCAGTTAAAAAAAAATTTTTTTTTTTAAAATAAACTTTTTTAACAATATAGAGAACACAAAAACCAGACCAAATTAGATTAATAGAAGTAAATAAAAATGCCTCCAAAATTCGATCCATCAGAAGTTAAATTCATCTACTTAAGAGCCGTTGGTGGTGAAGTCGGTGCCTCCGCCGCTTTAGCCCCAAAGATTGGTCCTTTAGGTTTAGCCCCAAAGAAAGTTGGTGAAGATATTGCCAAGGCTACCAAGAACTTCAAGGGTATCAAGGTTACTGTTCAATTAAGAATTCAAAACAGACAAGCTGTTGCTTCTGTTGTCCCATCTGCCTCTTCTTTGGTCATCACTGCCTTGAAGGAAGCTCCAAGAGACAGAAAGAAAGTCAAGAACGTCAAGCACTCTGGTAACATTGCTTTAGAAGAAATCATTGACATTGCCAGACAAATGCAAGAAAAGTCTTTCGGTAAGACCTTAGCTTCCGTCACTAAGGAAATCTTAGGTACTGCTCAATCCGTTGGTTGTAGAGTTAACCAAAAGAACCCTCACTTGATCATCGAAGCTATCGATGCTGGTGAAATTGAAATTCCAGAAAAATAAATTTACCTTTGATAATATAGTATAGAAACTTGATGTATTTTGAATTATTAATAGAATATTTCTGTGCATTAAGTTTTTTTTGTTATTTAGACATAAAAGTAAAAAAAAATTAAATTAAGGATTACATATAAATAAAAAAAAAGTTATTAAAATGTTTTTAACTGTAGTATTTTCAAATTTGAAAAAAAAGTATTTAGTTGGAAAAGCTATTACAAGAAGATAAAGAAAGAAGGAAAAAAATTTAAGTTATACAATAAGAAGAAGAAGAAGAAGAAAAAAAGGTTTTGATTAAATAAAGAAAGTAGTGGAGTAATAATTTATAACTTACAAGATATTACAAGTGCAAGCTACTATTTGAAGAAAATTCATAAAACTTATAAGGTCACTACACTCTGAGACTCAGCGATTTTATTTTACATATAATCAATCTGTGTTGTGCTTCAATTTTAATGTGACCAAGATAAAAATAGTAGTTGTTCTTTGTAAAACATGAGATGAGATTTTTTTTTTCAGTCTTTTTCATGAATATTTTGAGAAGTTTGTTTTATTATGAAACATTCGCCCTACTAACATATTTTGTTCAAAACCTTTTTGTTTCCTATAACTTGTTTATTTTTTTTTTTTAAATTTTTAATATTCTTGTAATAATCAGTTTTTCAAATTCTAAATATTCGTAATATCTTCTCAATGATCTCTTTTAAAATCAAAATTTCTATTTGATTTTTAAAAGATTTATCTTTTTATTATTTTTAAAATAAAAAGTTCGACCTTTGTTACTCACGTGATGGAGACGCGCCTTTTTTTTTTTCTTTTTTTTTAATTACCGATGAATCCAAAGATATTTCTTAACTCATCAAATTTTTAAAAAAAAAGGAAAAAAAATAAAAAACTTTTTTTTTTAGAAACATTGTTAATTAAATCAGATATAGAATTACAGTTGATCTTTTTTAATACATATAGATATATATCATTACAAACCTGTAAGATTCTTTTTTATTTTATTTGTTTAATGTCTAAGTTCACATGGAGAGATTTATTACAGCTTAATGACAAAGAGAAAGCATGGAACTCAAAACTGTCGTGTATTGGGCATATAGATATGAACGCGTTTTTTGCACAAGTTGATCAAGTCAGATATGGACTTTCAACAACAGATCCTGTAGTTTCAGTTCAATGGTCATCTATTATTGCAGTTTCTTATGAAGCTAGAAAATATGGAATCAGTAGAATGGATACTTTGGAAAGTGCTAGAACTAAATGCGCATCTTTAGTTCCTGTACATACAGCCACTTTCAAAAAAGGTAATAGGAATTGGATATCGACACCATTAGGCGAGTTCCCCACCCCATTTGATCACAAAGTTTCATTGGATCCTTATAGAAGAGAGGGAAGAAAAGTATTACAAATATTACAAAAAAATTGTGATTTAGTTCAAAAAGCTAGTGTAGATGAAGCTTTTTTAGATTTAGGAAGATTAATATTTAATTTACTTATAAATGAGAAGACGAATAATTTATTAAATGATGAACAGCTAAGTAGTTTGAATGAGTTGAGAGAAATTTATAATAGTGGAGATAATTCAATGGACAACTTTCTCCCCAATATCCCATCTTTTAGTCATTCAATATTTCCTCCTATAGGTAATATAATTAAGCAAAATGATAATGATGAATTAATTTATGAAGATTGGGATGATTTAGTTATAGCTTTGGGTTCTATTTTAACAAACATGATAAGGAATACAATTTATAAGGAAACTAAGTTTTTCACTTCTTGTGGTGTTTCAAGTACTAAAAGTTTAAGTAAGATTGCATCTGATTTCAAAAAACCAGACACTCAAACAATCATATTCAACAAATTTATAAACAAATTTTTGGATAATGGATCTTTTGAATTGACAGATTTTTGGACTCTTGGTGGGAACAAAGGAAAAGAGGTTATGGATATTCTTGAGTGTCCAAAATTCGATAAACAGAGTATCAAATATATAAGAGAGAAATGGCCTGAATTAATTTTTTTGCAAACTGAAATGAAAGAAAGATATACTGATTTGACAATTTTCCAAAAATTTACATTTCCTTTAAAAGATTGTGATGCTATGAGTTTGAAAATATATCAATTAGTAAGGGGAAATTGGAAGGAACCTGTAAATTCAAAACCATTAGTGAAATCAATGATGGCTAATAAAAACATGAGAGGAGATTCATGTAAAGATTTTGCAGATTGTATGTCATGGTTACAGGTATTTGCAGGCGAATTAGAACTTAGAATTCATGATTTACAGGAAGAAACTAAAAAACTACTGATTCCAAAGACAATCTCTGTTTCAATAAGAAGTGACAATAGATCTTCTATACATTCAAAGAGTGGTCCATTTGTAATTGGTAATGCTAGTATAACAAGAGATGAGTTTTTTCAACTTATTTTAGACTCAGCTAAACCCTTGATAAAAGAATTGGATTTAGTGTATAAGGACACTGTATACCCTTTGACAGGGTTATCATTAGGATTATCTAATTTTGAAATCATAGGAAAAGGCTCAACAATAATTGATATGTTCAAAAAACCAAAAAAGGTAAGAACAGAAGAATTTGAAGAAATAAAACTGGAACCAGTAGAGGAAAAACAGAATAACAAAAAAAGAAAAACATTTTTTGACAGTTTTTTAGAATCGAAAAAACAGACTAAAATTGAAATTGTAGATAATGAAAGTAAAATATGTAATAGATGTGGAGAGAAATTTAATGATGAGCGGCAATTATTAGAGCATAAAGATTATCATTATGCTTTAGATTTATCAATTGGTATAAACGGAATAAAAGAACATAAAGATTTAGTAAACATGGATAATCTTGATTTAATGACTAGAAGAAGATTAAATGAAAAGGGTAATGATGAAAGCAAGAGTAATACTAAAAACAAGACAATTACTGAATTTTTTACACCAAAGAAGTAAAAAGAAAAAGAAAAAGACAAAAAAGATAATATATTTATTTACGCTATATAATGATTTAATTTATAGAGAGATATACATGTTTTGGCGTATATCACCTGACTAAAATGAAAAAAATGAAGAAAAAAAATTTTTAAAAAAATTAAAGTATTATATTTCAATTAATGAGAACAGATTAAAAAAAATAATAAATAAATAAATAAACTAAACTAAACTAAAATAAAATAAAATAAATCAATAATTTTCTCTTCTCTTCAACGTAAATAGTTGAAAACCCCCCATAAAACGAACTCTGTCAAAAATCAACATTTATGGTTTCTGAAATTATTGGATCTAGTCTTGATCCAGAAAAACCTCCAACGACTCATGTATTTAGAAGACAATTTGTAGCATGTTTAAATTGTAGAAAGAAAAAAATAAAATGTCATATGCAAGATGATATAAAAAAATGTGTTAGATGTGAAAGGCAGAATATCGAGTGTGTTATTCCACCTAGAAAACCATATGTTTGGAAACAAAGAGAACTAGCAAAAAAGAACAATATAGATAAAGTCAACAAACCTTTGATTGAAAAAGAGACTAGTAATGATTTTGCAGAGAAGAATAGGGAAGAGCTTTTAGCAGATAAAAATCTTATACGTTTTTCAATAGTTCCAAAAGTGGGGATCTCATCAATAATAAATAACAATGTTTCAGATTTAAGAACAGAAAGACAGAATATACACATTTTAAATAAAATTCAAGAAGATAATGTAGAGTCCAATATGGAGAAGACAAAAAACGAAGTTGTGATTAATAATAATAATAATAATAATAATAACAACAATAGTAACAATTCACCAGAGCAAACAATTACAACAACACATGGAGCACTAGCGTTTTTGACAGATGCTGCAAATAATCCTGAGAATATTAATAAAAAACAAACAAGAATAGATCAATCAAAGATCACTGATAGAAAATTGGAACCATCTGGTTATTGGGAATTAGATATGTCTATAGCAGACAACCAACTTCAACAAAGACTCAATGAAAGACAAGAGGAGGAACAATTAGAAATCATTTATACAAGAATCCTTCAAACATTACCATTTTTGAAAGATTTGTTAAATGTCAATCAAATTGAAAACTTGATTCGATTATTTTTCTTAACTCAACATCCATTTTACCCATTTGTTCCAACCCATTTACAAACTTTAAGACAGCTTTATAGATTTCCTTTATTGTTATTAACAATTTTGACAATCTCTTCCAGATACCAAAATGGGAAACAAGATGATTATGAAAAGACACACAATATTCTTTGGTCAAACTGTCAACAAATGCTTTCACAAACAATATGGGCATCTGTGGATAGTTTTGGAAGTCTGGGGACAATCTTTGCATTTTTGTTATTCACAGAATGGAATCCAAGATCTATACATAGTAAAGTTGGTGATTATGCAACTGTATCTAATGGAAATAGTGATAGTAAAGAGTTTGAAAGTTTAAGAAGAAGTGAAAATTTATCATTTATGCTTTCAGGGTCTGCTTTGAGAGTAGCAAATTCATTGAATGTGGCTACAAAGACAGGAAATTTACTTTTAGCTTTACAAATAACGGAATTGAATGTGACAATGAATTTTAATCTGGAGAATAATTTAAACATTTTGAGAGTAGATAATAAAAATATCAATCATTTTAATAAAGAATATAATAATGAATTAGAGATAGCTAAGAAATATGTTTTGAATGGTAATAAACAGACTCTTATAAGATGGAATATTTTCACTAAAAAATTTCATAATGTCAATGATATTAGTGAATCCCTATTGATAAATTTTTGGCAAGATGAAAAATTATTATATTACAAACATAAGTCTGTTTTCAATAATGGCTTTATGAATTCTAGTAGTAGTAACAGCAACAATTGTAAAAGGACTCTGTTTTTGAATAGATGGCAAAGAGCAGAGATCAAGATGCTGGAAATGATCAAATTGTCATATGAGACATTATACTATTCAAGTGTTGTGAGTAGTTGTGAGGAACCATTTTATGCAAATTCAACCTCATTCAATTCCATCTCAACCCATCCTTTAGATATGAATGATTGTATAAATTTTTTAAAATTTTTACAAATAATTATCAACAATTGGTATGAACAGTTTGAGGATTTGTTGAAACCTATTGATCCGGTTAGTGATAAACTTGTTATCAATGAAGTAAATCTTAAAAATGCAGAGTATGTTTTAAAACAAGCAGAATTGAGAAGGGGAGAATGGTTTATTATAGATTTCCATTATTGTAAGATTTATGGATTTGCGATTGTTTTAGAATTTTTCCATAAAAAGAAAAATATAATTTTACATCATTCCAATATGCAATTGATTGATTACTTGAAGGATTGTTATATCTCCTGCCAGTATATCCATGATAGTTGTTTAAGATTAATGAAAGCTGATTTATTGCCATACTTGCCTATAAGAATATTAGCCAAGATTATAAGATCAATAGCATTTTTGGTAAAAATGTATATTTATGTGCAACAGTTTAAAAAGTTTAAATTTTTGGAGAGTAAAAAATTATTATTGAATTTAAGATTTATTAAGATTGAAGATATTTTATTAATGATTAAAAATTGGTCAAAATGTTTAAAAAAAACAGCACCAGATTCTTCCCATTTAGGTTTACATTATAGTAAGATTTTGAAATTTTTATATGAAAAGATATCAACAAAAGAAAACATTCATATTCCTGATGAAGAGGATGAAAAAGAGGGGAAAAAGAAAAATAATAATGAAGAGAACAGTAACGCAAAAAGTAAACTTCAAGAATCTACAACAGCTAAAGATGATATGTTTGATATTTTGTTTAATTATAAAGAATTAGCAACTTCTCGTTTCAGTACTAATCTTTTCAATGAAGAACATCATTTAAATTCTATTCCAATGAATAATAGTGAAAACAATTTCAATGGTTCTAGTAATCTTCAACATAATTTTGAGTTTGGAAACCCTGATAGGCCAATAAACACAGCATTTGATGATTTCAATGTTATAGATGATATTCTTGGATTGAATTATGATTATGATAATAATAGTGGATTTGCAAGACCAAATTCAGCAGCTATGAAAAACATGTCACCAACAAGTGAACATACAAAGAGTGAATCAAATGGAATCAAACATTCAGATGGACAAGGAAACTCAAATGCTAATAATATTATATCTAGTGTAAGTATATTTGATATCTTTGGTGATATAATATAAAGATTAATTTGAATCGGAGCTAAATAATATATATATATATATATATATATATTAAGGGAGATTTTATATTTTTGGTCATTTTCTTTTTTGTTAAAATAAGAAGTAAAACCTTAAAAAAGAGTAAAATTTAAAAATAAAATAAAAAAATCATGCAGAATTTTGCGCGATTTTTATTTTCAAAAAAAATAATATTTTCAAAAAAAAATATAATAATAATATATGAGTTTTACTTTTTAACCTTTAAAAAAAAAAAACATAAAAAAAAGATTTTTTAAATATTAAATTTTTAATTTTTCCGCCACTTAAAATTTTCTAAATTATTATTAAAATTATTAGGGTTATTTTATTTTTTATAATAATTTTTTCTTTCTTTCAATATCCTAAAGAACAAAAACAAACAAAAAAGCAACCAAACCAAACCAAAGAAAAATAAATATTAAAAATAAATTTTTTTTTTTTTATTTTAGTTTTTATTTCAAAAGGGTAAGAAAAACTAATTAATAAGAGATATTTTATTTTTTATTATCACTCTTTTTCTTTTTTTCTTTCTTTGTGTGTGTTTAATTTGTGTTATTAACTTTTTTTTTATTATTATCTTGAGAAAAAAAATAAAAAAAGAAGAAGATTAATTATCAATATAACCTAAAAAGAAAAAATTTTATACCTTTGGATACATACATATATATATTAACTTATATATGTGTATTAACCTGTAAATATATGCCTATACATCATTGAATAATAAAAAATGCCATTAACTATTAAAGATTATTATAACAGTAACGATTATAATGGTTTGTTTAGTTGGCTTTTATATAACATAAGACATGGAGAATTTGAAGAATTAAATAACAACTTACTTAAAAGAGAACTTCTGAGAAGATTCATAATACACTATTTTACCACAGGAAATGAAATGGTACTTTTAGTATCTATCCCTGACAATATCATATCAGAACAAAATAATGGTGCTGACAAAAAAAGTTCTTCTGGTGGTGGAGATAACTTTATAAATAAACATTATTTCTTACAACAAAACCAAAAACAGAAAAGTTTTGATTTTAAAATATTGGAAAATTTTTTAAAAGATTATTTTCATTTAGATTCTTTAAAAAATATATCTATCAAAAAACTTGTTACTTATATTGAAGATGAAAGGAAATTGAAAAACACTTATAAAAACAGATCAAAAAATAAAAAAAGTAGTGTCAACATAATAAATAACTGTGTTGTTTACAATCATGAACTTCACTATTTGATTTCTGATCCTATTGATGGTTTCAGAAATGAAGAGTGGTTGAAGTTGAGAAAATCTCTCACTGAGGATTTAGAAAATAAAAAAACCAGAACTATATCTACAACCAATGGCAAAGAGAGTCTATCTGAATCAATGTTGAGCCATGATTCTAATCCTTCGGATGTATTAGAAATTGATTTCAGGCATCATGATGATCAAAACAAAGAAAATGAAACAAACTGTAATAATAATACCCAAGTTAATGGAAAACAACCATTAGTGAATAAAGAATATATACATTCAATAAACAGTTATGCCTATAGTACAGATGACTCCTTTGGAACCCAACTGGAGCCTGTGGAGACCAGAGATGGTGATAATGGTGAACAAGGAGAGAGAGAAAATATTGATGATGATTTTACTGAATCAATGCTTGATGATTCATCTCTAGATGACTTGTCTTCATTTGATGACGAAGAAGATGAAGATGATGATGATATGGCTTCAATTCTACCGTCCATATCGATAAGAGATAACAATACAGATCTTCAATTCAGACTAGTCTTACAAAGCATAATTATAATCAAAGCTAGTCCTGGTGGATCCACTTTTAAAATGAATACTGCAATCAGACAATCCAATTATCTTCCCTATGTCGCTACTATTGATGATGATTGGCTGCTATATGATGATACCTTTGATATTGAAAATTTACAAATTTGCACTTTAAATGATATTTGGGTGATGAATAAGAAAGCAGAGAAAATCCTATTCTACTCTTTAGTAGATATTAGTATGGTGAAGGAAGAAGAAGAAGAGGAGGAAGAACATAATAGAGCAATGATGGAAGAACAAGAGGAAGAAGAGGATGATCGTGAAAGAGAAAAAGAAGCTGTGGATTATAGCGAAGAAGAATCTGAATTAATCGAAGATATCCATAAAAATTTTGATGACAACAACAATAATAATCATGAAGATGATGATGACGAAGAAGAGGATGAGGAAATTGAAGATTTACAAAGTTATGATTCTCATGAAATTAGACCTTTATCTATACAAAACAATATTGACAATGTAGTCGATTGGCCACCACAACAACTATTTAATAAATCTGATGAAAGTGAACATGGAATCCAATTATATGCAGCAAACACTAATGTCACAAACCCTCTACAACTTAAAACAACAATAACAAATGGAACTTTTGCTGGTGCTGCTGATGGCCACAATGGTTTAAGAAAACATCTAACTCTTTCTTCCTATAATAAAGTTGAAAGATCTCAAACAATATCACAAAATGGTTTACTGAAAGAGAGTCCAGCTCTTTCATCATTAAAGAAAATCACTACATCCAGTAGTAACGAGAATAACAAGAATTATTTGAAAATGATTAAAGGTAATAGAAAAGCAAAAAAGAAAGAAGATATTGATGATAAAAACTGTGCAGTAATGTAAATATAAAAACAAGTCTTTTATAAACATATATAATTAATGTTATATTTTTTATTATTGCAGATTAATACTTTGTTTATTTACTTACTTTTTTATTTATTATTATTATTATTATATATATATATATATTCCCCCCCCCTTTTTTTTTTATTTTTTTAACCTAAGTTTTTTTTTTTTTTAACAATTTTTATTTTGTTGCTTGATGTAAAGATAAAGCTCTATTTAAATCTTCTTCTTTAATTAAAACACCCTTTTCAGAACATTTAGCCTTTGTCTTTAATTCCATACACAAATTATCTAAATCTAAATCACTTAGTTTTGGATTAGATGTGATTCTATCCCAAATCTCTGAACAAGTGAATAGTTTTCCATCATTTGGAACAACCATATGTTCATCATCTTCCTCTTCTTCATCATCCGATTGGTGAACACCTACAATTTTATCGTTATTATGTTGTGTTTCCTCATTAGAGTTGTTTCCAAGGAGCAGACTGTCTGTCTCTGGTAGTAGAGCTGTGGATATATTTTTTGGAATCGGAGTAGGCTTTTCATCAATGGAATTGTTTAACAAGAAATTAAAGTTGAAATTCATTGGAGTTGCATCCTCAAATAGATTTAATTCCCCTTTAGGTTGAGATGTATTGAAATTAGATGTGTTTGGTGTATCTACAGAGTTACTCAATGCCAAATTGCTGTTTCCTAAGAAGTCTACACTATTCGTAGGCTTATCAGTAGAAGATATAGTATCTAAACCTGTAGGAGAGAAAGAAAAGTTTGGTAATCCAAATACAGATTCAATATTGTTTAATTCCGATTTCCCATTCAAGTCTTGTTGGCTACCAACACCTTCTAAAGATGTCTTTCCGATAATATCTAATTGTCTGTTTAATGCATTTGAAGGAGTGTATGGGCAAGCATTACCTAAACTGCTACAGAAATTATTTTCATCAAGACCGTTTTTGAAATCATATTCATGGTCATGTTCATGAAGTTGAGGGATACTTTGTTTATGGGTTTCTATTATCAAATCATCAACAACAAAACTGTTTCCAGTTGATTTATTAGTAGTAGCTGAGTCCATGTTTGTGCTTGCACCCCAAGGGAAAGAAAAATTCATTTCTGTAGTTTTATTACTAGTGCTTCGACTTTGTTCATTTTTTTTGATTAATTGAGCAAGATTTTCTGATTCTTTAGAACTGATATCAGAAGATGAATGGGTGTCTTCATCAATAGAAGGTAAGGACCCCTTTTCGATAAAGATATCACCACCACCACCATTCTTCCTAGTGATTTGTTCAAGTTGTTTTCTTATTATAGCTTCATTTTCTTTTAATTCCTTGTTCATTTTTTCCAAGTAATTACATCTTTCTAATAATTCTATATATTTTTGTTGTTTTTTTTCTCTAAATTTTTTTTGAGCCAATCTGTTTTTCAAAACTTTATCTTCAACAGTTTCCTTGTTGACTCCATTTTCAGATTGCTTAGTTCCTGTAGCTGTTGTAACCATTGTGTTATTTTTTTTTTTTTTTTTTTTTTTTTTAAAAAGAAGAAGAAAAATAGATAAGTATATAATGGATACTAAACCAGTTTTGTTCTTTGGTTTCTTTTAGTTTATATCTTTATTTTGTTTAAAGAAACAAGATAATTGTTATATATATGTTTCTTTTAAGAGTTTATCAAGTTTGTTTCTTTTTTGGGAATAAAAAAAAAAAAATTTGGATGACTATTTTTTTTTGTAGTTTTTTTTTTTTGAAAGCTTAAAGGAAGACAAAAGTCAATAATGGGTGTTTTTTTTTGTTTTTTTTTTGAAAATATTACATAATTTCGGATTTATGTTGTACATATAAAAAATCACAGAGGGGGTAAAAAAGTAAAAAACTGAAATAATCGGTCAAGATTTTTAGAATCTTCTAGAAAGATAAAAAAAAAAAATATATATATATATATATATATATATAGAAGAAATAAATAAA
>LXPE01000030.1:15843-33174 GCA_001664025.1 Hanseniaspora valbyensis NRRL Y-1626
TTATTAAGCAGTGATAGTGATGATGATATGGAATAATATTATATATAGTGTTTTTTTTTTTATATAAAAGCCTCAAATGGTAAGTTAAGTATTTAATTGAATAATTGAAAGTCGGGTAACTTTATATCTTTTAAAAAATTTTAAAGAAAAAAAATTAATAAAAAAAAAAAAAAAAATTAAAAATATAATTAATTGATCACTTAAAAATAAATAAATACATAAGATGACCAATTTTTTTTTGTTTAATAATATTCAGCTGTTAATACAAAAATGGCTTTCAATCCAGATGATTACAAATTTCAAGTTTCAGTTGATGAGAATGAAGATACTGAATGGAATGATATTTTAAGAGAACATGGGATCATTCCTCAAAAGAAGGAAGTGGAAGATGCCCAAGTTGAAGAAGAATTGAATGACTTATTATTAGATTCTATTCAAAATAAAAAACTTGAACAAAAACTAGATGAATTGAATTTAGATGAGATTGATGAAGATGATTTTAGAGGTGCTGATTCTGCTTTTGTAAACAATTATAGATTGAAAAAACTACAAGAATTGAAAGATTTAAAAGAAAAACAAAAAAATAGTGAAATTTTTGGCACTGTTCAAGAAATAAATAAACCTGAGTATAACATGATTATTGAATCAAGTAAGTATAAAGATAAATATATTTTTATTTCTTTATACAGTACTAATTTGCAAAGTAAAATTTTACTAAACAATTTAAATAAATTAGCTGCCGGTTTCCCATATATCAAATTTGTTCAGATTAAAGGGGAAACTGTATAGAAAATTATCCTGTTTACATGTGTCCAACTATTATTATATACAAGAACAACAAAATTGTTAAACAGCTGGTAAGTCTTAAGGATTTGAATGGAAATGACACAAACTTTGAAGATTTAAAAGAATGGATCGAGCTAGAATGTAATGCTACATATGATAATGATTTATCCTCCGATAGTGATTCTGATTTTGAAAATGATGTATATGCCAACAGAAACAAAGGTCACATAACAGGTAAGAATAATAAGAAAAACAAGGACGATGATGATTCAGATTCAGATTTCTTTGATTAATTTTTTTTCTTAAAAAAAAAAATTATATTTATATATATAATTATCTTAAAGTATAGAATAACAAATATGCTGTTTGTTTTAAAACAACTTCTTCATCAACTTTTAGGAATTTATAATCATTAAATTTAAACCAAATACCATTTCCCATATTAACCATGACTATATAATGACCTGTATCAAAATTATTACCTTCATGAATGACAACTGTATTCAATTCATAAATTATATTATTTTCACTATCTAAAGAGTAAGGCCCCATATCCAAATATTTGTCAAATTTAGTGAAATTATTAATTTTTATCAAATTACCATTATTCAATTGTTTAAATCTTTTTAATTGAATACATAGTGTTAAAGGAAATTTGTTAACAATACTTTGTTTCATTATAGAATCATTAACTTTATCACATGCTTCACATTTATGTTTGTAATCTTTGATATGTTCTTTAGAAAAAAAATTCTTTAAACAATCACTCAAAGATTCATCTGAACTATCTGAAATATTAATAGATAAATCTAAAAACTCTTCATATTTTTTAGTCACAGAACTACAATTTCTACAATAGATATTGTTTTCTAAAACACCTTGAAAAGTTACATGGGTTATACATTCACATTTTTCAATATTATTAAATTCTGGATATGTGGGCAGTTTTTTAGTACCATTAGCAGTGTGATCCAGATGTAGTCTATTGACTAAAAACTGCCAATATTCATGTGCATCTTGTTGAGTGTATCCATTGAAAAGGTGTTTCAATCCTGAATCTGAATTAAGAGTCATTTTCAAGAAATTGATCATAGATTGATCATTGTTCAAGTTTCCTGAAAATACTAATGCATGAAGATCAACTAGAAGACAACTTAAACATTCTTTTTCATTCAATTTTGTACATTCCTTGTAATGTAGATTACTCAAAAAATAACTGTTGAAATAAGGGTTATGAATTAGTGATTGAATGGTGGAGTTCATATAACAACTAGCACCAAAATTGTTAAACTTGAAAAGACCTAAAAACATTTGATAATTAACATTTTCTAAAATTTTACTATCACCATTTTTATTAAAATTAAAAATATAATCATTACAATGAAAACAAAATAACTTCAAATTAGTTGTGTTTATTCCAAAAATATGATCTGCATTGTGTTCTTTGAAATGTTGATGTTGTCCAGGCAACAATCCATTACATCCATAATAGGTACAATGTAAACAAAGAAATAAACCATTACTATGATATGAATAATTACCTGTTTGTTCACAAGTACTACAGTTATATAATTCTGTATGTTTAGGTAAATTATTAAATTTTTTGATTAAATTTTGTAACATTTCAAATTTGTTGACTAGTTGTTTATAACTGTTATTTGATGAAGAGGTTGAACTAATGATTTTGTTCAATTTTGAACATTTAAATAACGCCAGACTATCATTATCCATTTTTTTGTTTTTTATAAATTGTGGTATACTATTGTTAGTATAGGGTTGTATGTACTGGTATCAATAGACAGATCTTATCAAATATATAAAATTTCAATGATTATCAAAATAAGTTTTTTTTTTTTTTTTTTTCATAAAAAAAAAGGTTGATTTTTCTTCCCAACAAAACACATCTTTTCGGAGAAGTTAAATTAAATTTATTTAAAAAATAAAAAATGCTAATAATATTAAAATTTAATGTTAATTTATATATAAATAAATATATTTAGATTATATTCCTAAATTGTCTATACTTGCTAATAAGTCAGCATCAAGATCTGGTATTTCTCTATTCTTCTCGTCTCTTTTAATCTCTACAACAGTTTCTTTTGGTTTTTCTTTAATTGAATTATCAATCCAAGTAGCAACTTTCAATAAAAATGCTTTGTTATTTGGAACGTAATGACCACCTAAATGTTTTAATAGTCCAGTATTTTCAGATCCATATTTTTTTTCATAATGCTCAAATAATCCAACAGTCTTCCAATCATCTACAACTGTATCAAGAGTACCCATTACATGTAAAGTATTGAGAACATCTTCTCTTTCTTTAACCTCAATAATTTCTTTTTCACTTTTTTGTAAAATAGAATCATCATTTAAATGGAATCCACTAAACATTATACCAAACTTCAAATTTTCAAACATTTTCAAATGGGAATAATATTCAATCAATATAGAAGTGAAACAGGAACCTTGAGAAAACCCAATAATACCCACAAGTTTTTTATCCTTTGTTGTGATATTCTCTTCAATAAATTTTAATAAAGGTGCAACACTGTCATCATTAGAAATTTTTGAAATTCCAGTAGTGTTATCTCTAACCAACCATGAATACATATCAACAGTATCTGGCTGATCTTCAACACCAGTGTGATCCCCAGATTGATGGGCTTCAATTTTTAATTGACCACATGGATAAAATAATTCATAATTGCATTGTTTAGTTAAATATTTACGAAGCCCACTTGTCTTTTTATAAAAAATAGTATCGGATTGTTTATATCCATGAAGCATTAAAATACAACCCTTAGATTCTTCACTATTTTCTGTCATTCAATTAGAAATAATAATAATAAAAAAAAGATCAAAATGTAATAGTTTCCTTGGTTTAATTTATATATTTTTTTTTTAAATCAACAAAAAAATATATATATGAACTATTTAAATGCAACCAGCGGTTTTTGGATAATTGGTAAAAAGAAGCAACATTTTCAATTGCAAATAAATAAGCAAAAAATAACTCCCCCGCCGAGAGTCGAACTCGGGTCTACGCTGTGAAAGAGCGCCGTGATAGCCGTTACACTACGAGGGATTAAAATAGAAAAGCAAACCTCCCCCGCCGAGAGTCGAACTCGGGTCTACGCTGTGAAAGAGCGCCGTGATAGCCGTTACACTACGAGGGATTGTACTTTTTAATTTAACATTTTTTTTCTTTTTCTGGTCCGATTACAGGACAAATGGTCATGTGATGCTGTTTTTATTTTTTATTTTTTAAAAGATAATTATGATTTTTGTCTTTTTTTTCTTCTAGCAATTGTTTTATGCATAAAAGATCTAGATTTTTTTTTATCATTTTTTTTTCCAGTTCTATAAAGAATAGTAGTAATTATACTTAACCTCTTTTTCTTTATATAATATAATAAACAATAAGTTCAATGTAAATTAATACTAACAATATATTTGGATTTACTGATTTTAAGTATACTGAAAATAGTTCACGTGTTATTGTTCCATTCATTATAAACGGGGGGACAGAGAAAGAGTGAACATAGAAAAAAAATATATATATATTCATTTCCCTTAAGTAAACAAAAAAAAAAAATACATTTCTCCTATTACAAGGGAAAAAAAAAAATTAATTACGATTTTAAAAATACACACATAAAAGATCTATTTTTATAAAAAAAAAATATAAAAATAGATTACAAAATGTTTTAAAGATGTTATATATTTATTTGATAAAAATAACACAGTATAAAAATACTTTATTCTTATTATATATAGCTGATTAATAGGATATAATATTAAAATACCCAAATAATAAAATATAACAAATAGTATTATTAAATTATATTATTTATTTATTTTTTGTTCTTAGACCATTTCAAATCTAATACAATTTAATTTAGCCATCTTGAAAAATTGAATATTAATATTTGAAATAAAATTAAAGAGATAATTTTTATTACATATATTAAGATTCAAATAAAATATCAGTTAAAATTAAAATAATTAATCATTCATACTTTGTGTTTTTTTCTTTTTCTTTTCATCTTTATTAAATGACTTCTAAAAGAAGTACCATTGCCAATCAAAATATGCATGGCTTTAATAAAGTTAAAAGTAACAAGAAAAGAAATAGTACTCTTCTTCTTGATGATGATAGTAGTGTTATTGGTAGTGTAGGAAATGATATGTCTAATAAAACTAATGCTGTGTTAGCATCTCAAGCAGCAATGGCTGCATTGTATAACAAAGCTAATCCACCAACGACAACAACAACAACTAAAAAAGTTAAAACAAAAAAAGTTGTCACTGCTAAAGTTACTAATCCTAAACTTGCATCAAAAATGAAAAACAGTAATATTAAAAAACTTCCCATAACTAAAATTGTAATACCAGAAGATAATTCACCTAACAAAAATAAAATCAAAAGGGAGAAAGTTGAAGCAATGTATAAAAAACACTCTTTACCAACTGCAAAAACAACTTACAAACAAAAATATGTTTTAAAAAATATTCCAGCACAAAATATTTCAAAGAACTCGATAAAAACTGATGGCCATCATTACACAGAATTTGTAAAACTACAAAAAGAAGCAACAGCTTTGGACAATAATGTGAAAAAAAATTCTACAAACAAGTCAAATAAACTTCATGATAAACCTCTTGTACAAAAAGAAAGAAAGACCCAAATTATAGGTGGCGCACTTGGTTCATCAACATCGCTATCTTCTAAAAATAATGTTGATCCTAAAAACAAAGTTACACCTAAACTAGGATTGAGTGCTATGGCAGCTTCTAAAGCTTTATCTGAATTTAAAAATATTGAGCTTGCTTTGGAACATGATACTGATGATAATAGTTCTGTTGATACTTTTGATAATAAGTTGAATAAGCAAAGTTTCAATATTTGTTAAAAAACCTAGAAAATTAACTATTGAGGAAGAAATTCAGGAACAAGTGTATAATGAGGAAATGTTAAAGAATTTAGAAAGGGATACAGAAAAAGCTTTGAACATTAATGCAATTACTAACAAGATTGCTGCTAATGTATTGAAAAATCATACACATGGAGCTGTTGATAATACAACTACTAAAACTGAAGATTCAAATAATAATAACATCAATAATGTTGAATATGGATATGAGGAAGATGCTGATGAAGACTCAATTACTTCAAGTGAGAAACAAAAAGTTGAACCTGAAAGAGATGAAGAATATATTTCTAAAATTCATTCAGAACCTGAAGTTAGTTTCAATGTAGCAACAGTTAAAAGAAGACCACCACCTTTAACAACATCGGAAAATATAAGTTTTGCAAATCTCCCAAAACTAGAAACAAATTTTAGTTCTATCAAAGAGGAACCTTTATCAGGGGATAACACTGTTGAGGCCATAACAACTTTATCTAATGATACAGATGATATTCATAGTCTTCAACCAACACCATTAGCTTATAAACATAATTTCAGAAGTATCAGCGATCCTGTAAATATTAATAACAGTATGGAAGATATTATAAAGAAAAGATCAAGAGCGATAACAATATCTGACAAGTCACCACAAGCTACAACTTCAAGCAACAAATCTCCAACCACAAGATTTAAAAGAAGCCACACTATCTCAACATTGTTTAAAGATATGCTGTCATCAGGAAACACATCACCTACAAACACGTCTGCAGCTGTGACTAGAGCATCTAGTTTCACAACTAAAGAAAGTACTGTTAAAACTAATAATGATCCAGCTTGTACCCATTCTTCTCCAAACATTTTAAGAAGAACTATAAGATCATTATCATTATCTTTAAATAATTCAGGAACAACAACAGATAAAACAAAAACTACTCCAAGTACACCAAAAAAAACTGAAGAAAAAATTACCAAAAAAAATGTTTCTGAAAATGAAAAATCGAGTCATGGAAATGAAAGACCTGAATACTCTGTTTTACAAAATACTTTATTACCAAGTTACTATAAAACAAGAAATAGTTTGAATTTAGCAGCAAATGGTAGTGATAATGGTGTTCAATTCCGTACAACTTTGAGAGAAGATGCACATGCTTCCAAAGGATCAAAATTGAAAAATTATATTCATTGGGGGCATTCAAAAAACTCAGAGAATGATAATAATAACAGTAAAGAAAAACATTCTTATTTTGGTAATTCAAAAAGCAAACGGAGTATATTTGCAGATTCTAAAGATACAAAAAACAAAAAAGAAGGAGGTTTGGAATCAAACCGTAGGTATAGTAACAGCACTATGAGATCTAGTTTAGACTATACCAGTAATAATTCCAATTCAATGGGACCTCGTAACTCTTACTCTAGTAGTGGAGACAATTTTACCATTGATACAAAGGACAGTGATGATATGTTGTCGTATTTTGAAAACTCAAGAGATATAAAAGAAGAAAAACCACATAGTAATGGACACAAGACAGACTTATTTCTAAAGTTGCCTGCAAAATTGGCATATAAATCAATGAAAAAACATGCAGATAACTGGGAATTCAGTAAGAATAAGACTTTTAATAAAGTTCTTCACCATGATGACAAAAGACCTTCATTGTCTGAAGAAACAAGTTTTATAAATTCTGAATACAATTCTTTAATTCCAACAAGTGATCATGCAATACAACAACAACAATTGCAGCAGCAGCAACAACAACAACAACAGGAATCAAATTATATTTTAGGTTTACATTCACGTTCTAAAAAGAGTAAGAAATTTGATGAAAATAAACCATGGAAATCTCATGTTGATCTAGGTTATATTACCAGTGAAGAAAAAAAAAGATATGAAGGTATATGGGTATCCAATAAAAATAGATTTTTAGAAATGTTACCACAACAAAACCATCATTTAAAAAAAATTTATAGTAAAAAATTAACTTCAGAAAAATCTCTGCATTCATTATTGAGTGGTGATACAGATACTGTTGTCAGAAATTTGGAGAAGATGGAACCTGAATTGGTAGTTTTGCAGAATAGTGTGTCTCCTCAAAGTACAACAATGCTGTTACCACTTTCAGATCCATCAAATGAAGTCGGTGTACCAACCCCTCAAATATCAGTGTTTGGATTACCTGCAAATGGTACTGGAGAACAAGATAAAGGAGAATATGAAGCTGATGATGACTATGATGGAGAAGAGGAGGAAGAAGAGGATTTTATGGTGAATTTTGTGGTTTATGAAATATACAATAGATCCAACTTGCCACCGCGTATTCTATGTCAAATTTATTATATGATTGATTTAAAACATGATGGTACAATAACTAAAAATTCTTTTATTGTTGGAATGTGGCTTATTGATCAATGTCTTTATGGGAAAAAATTGCCTGCAGTTATACCTGATTTAGTTTGGGATAGTGTGGAAAAAATGGTTATTGGAGTTGATGTTTCTCATAAGAGTATACAAAAAAACAAGAAACGGAATGCTAGAAGGGAGATAAAGGAATTAAAGAGACATGAAAAAATTGTTAAAGAAAGTAATAAAAAAGAATTACAGCAACAACAACAACAATCCTTGGATCAATAATTAAAGCATAACATGATTTTTTTTTTGATTGTTTTTTTTTTAAAAAAGCAAAAGTTTTAATACTAAATATTAATAAATAAATATATATGTGTATATTGTTTTTTTTATTTTATATGACACAGATTCTATTTTATTTATTTATTTTGGCATCTGTTTAAAGCAGCTTGGGAACGCATGCCAATTCTAGAAGACAATTCATAATCATTCATGTAATTCAATGAATGTTTCAAATATTGGATTGTTTCCTTTAAACCAGGCATTTTCTTCAAATTCCAATTAATCAAAGCATATTCATAAAAGATTGATGGGTACAACCATGGATCATCTTTCAATTTTATATATTTACCTGAGGAAGGGTTTATTATAAGTGGTAATAAATGTTTTTCAATTAAAGTATCAGCTTTTCCAAAATTCTTTCAAGTTTTTAAAGATTGTAGCTTGTAAGAAGATATTAATATTTTCTTGTGATTGAATTTTCAAATTTGTTGCATTATTTTCAAATTTCAAAGCATAATCCATTACAAATTTCAATTGAGTTTCATCCATTCTATTGAAACCATCATATAAATATATCAATTCCATTAATGGTGAAGTAGCAACAGAATCTATCAAATCAACTTTCAATGATTTCAATCTTTTTTGATTCTCTTTGAAATGTTTCAATTTTCTTAACATGAAATTATCAAATGGAAGATTATTAGACATGAATTTTTTCTTGTTCAAATAGGTTGGTGCTTTTTCCAAACATTCCATAGCTTTTTGTTTATAAAACTGTTTTTTATTAATGTCAACAAATGAATAAATTGGCTCAAGAATAGAATCTATTTCATTATTCTCTAAGATATCACATGCTCTATAAGCTTCTAAATAACAACAACCAGCATAATAAGTGTAGAAAGCATGGGACCATTCATTAATCTCTAATAAATATAAAAAATCTTTTGCTGCATTCTCAAAGTCAAAATTGAAACAATACAAAATAGCTCTACAGAAAACAATTTCTGCTTTAATTTGTTGCATTTTAATAGTATCAATAGATTTTCTAGTAATGACATCAAGGGCCTCTTTTAATCTACCTTGAGAAGATAAAATGATTCCTTCTTGAAGAACCCATAAGGAACTTTCAGGAAAGACCCAAGTAGCTTTCAAAATTGCATTATCAAGAAGTTCCCCTGGATGAATTAATTTTTCTATTTTGTTATCCTTGATAGGAATGTTAAAATTATTGTCTATAAATTTGAAAGGACCATGGTAGTAAACTACCAAACCACCAAGAGATAAACCAGAAAAAATGTTCCTTTCATTGACTACATCCCAAAGAAGTTGAAGCCCTTCCAATTTGTTAATTTTAAATCCTATAGCATTCAAAACTGTTGTCACTGCTGGTGGCAATATAGATAAAATCAGTTGAATTATACCATAACATAATAAGACTCCAGATTCAATAAATTCATCAACAGTAGGCTTTGTGTGTCCCTCAGAATTTAAATAATCAAAAACAGATGATGATGATGATGATGATTGTGGAATTTGTGGATCTCCTAGATGTTTTCTAGGAATAGGTTGTTTATTACTTAAATGGGATCCTCTCAATCTTGCATCTCTCATTAAATAAACTTCTTTCATTAAACCAATAATTTGTTCATCAGATTGAGATAATGATGAATTTTGTTGTTTTGTTTCTAATTTTTCAAAAACAGGAGTTAAAACATCTGAAGGAATAAAACAATTTATATCATTATCTGTTTTAACTTCTTCAAGACTCTTTCTTGCATTTTCTCTTAATGTATCTTCATTTGATTTGTTATTTTCAGTCTTTTCATATTCATGACATTCACTCGCATTTTCAAAACAAGTCTCAAAGGAATCTCTACTAATTTCTCTACTCAAATCCAAATCATTATCGATATTATCAGAATCTTTTTTGTGCAATTTATATGGTTTATCTTTCAAATTTTGAATTGTTTTATTTATATTAGACAATCCGCTATAAGCTTTTTTCAATTTATAAAGAGCTTTGATAGAATCCAAATAGGATTCAGTAAAAAGCATTAGGACAGCATTCAAAAGACATGCTTCTATATAAGCCATTTTACACTCCAACCCTATATCATATTTTTCAGAAGTGACAATTTTGTTTGCAATATTAAATTTCTCAGCTTTTATAGCTAATTGCTCAACTTTCCCAAAAACTTCTTGAGCTTTAGATATCTTGCTAGGTTCAAAACCTAAAGTAGCCTCTAAGAAATGAATCACACCATTAGCCAAAGATAAAATCATTGTTTCTCCAAGGGTATGATGAGTTCTTCTTTCCTTTTCACTAAGATGATTGATCTCATTGATATTATCAGATATCAACTTCAAACCAATATCTGCTTCATCATTTAATAAAAAATCCATAGCTTTCAAAGCATTTTCAATTTGTTTAGCTTGATTTAATGCTTGTAGAGTGGTGTTTGTATAAGGAGAATTGCTGATGTTGCTATTATTGGTACTAACACTACTACGAGTAGTACTAGTTACATTACTGCTATTACTTTTAGAAACATTAATTTTAATATCAATCAAAGCCATGTTTTCTCTCTCTATATATCTATGTAGTTATTTTATAAACGGAATCAAGTAAACGTAATTTTTAATACACAAATTTAGATGGTTTATCTAAAAGAACTTAATCAAATAAATAAATATATATATATATATACAAGCAAGGTGAACCTAAATGGTTATAGTATTTTTTAATGATAATATAAATTTTTAATTTATTTATTATATAAAAAATATGTTAATAACTTTGTTATATATATGTATATATATATATATTTGTAAATTTAAATATATAAAAAATTATTGGATATTGCAATTCTTTTTTTTAAAAAATATACAACTAATAAAAAATATATATATATATAATCTTTCTTTTTGTTTTAGTATGGGGTTTAACACACGTAAATTAATATTTTTTTTTCGGATAAAAAAAAATTTAAAAAAAAAACAAAAAAGAAGAAAAAAGAAGTTCCGTGATTTTTTTTAAATTGTGTCAGGGTAAACATAATTAATATAAGTTAATATGGTAGCGGGTGTCGGAGTTTAAGATATCAACAAAATTAATATTTTTTTTTTTATCTTTTTATATTTTTATTTTTTTTTTTTTACCTTATATTAAAGTTATGATGGGAAAAAAAAAATCCGAAGATATAGAATTTTAGGAGAGGAAAAAAAAAAAAGGAAGAACAACAATTCAATTATAAAAATTATAAAATTAGAATAATAATATAATTACACCCTTTAAAGTATAATATTTATATTAATATATAAAGATACATATATACTTATATATAACCAGATATATAAATACAATAATATATATATATACACATACATACATACAAAAAAATATGATACAATTTAAGTTAGTTCTTTTGGGAGACTCCTCTGTGGGTAAATCATCTATTGTCACAAGATTTGTCAAAGACCAATTTGATTTAAACAAGGAATCCACAATTGGTGCAGCATTTTTATCACAAACTATTAAACTATTAGATGGTGACTCAGGTGAGGAAGTGGCTATCAAATTTGAAATATGGGATACTGCTGGTCAAGAAAGATACAAATCATTAGCTCCAATGTACTACCGAAACTCCAATGCTGCTATTGTCGTTTATGATTTATGTGATGCTAACTCTTTGAGTAAAGCTGTCAAATGGGTTAATGAATTGAAAGAAAAACTAGGTGAGGATAATGACTGTATCATCTCTTTAATTGGTAATAAGTTGGATATCACTCTTGAAGATGAAAGCAAAAGAGCCATTTCTTTTAAAGAAGGTGAGGATTTTGCTATTGAAAATGGGTTATACTTCCATGAAGTAAGTGCTAAAGATAATATTGGTATCAAAGATATTTTCCAAGAGATTGGTGAGTCTCTATACAAACAATATAAGGAAAAAAGAGTAAAGAATAGTACCGCCAATGGACCTGGAACCAGTGGTACAAGCAATGTAGAACTAAATAGACCTAGCACAAACGATTCAACCTCATGTTGTTCATAAGGAATAAGGAATAAATATAACATATGTATATATATTATCATTTAAAACTCTTTTTTATTACTATTTGATTTAATCTTTTATTTTATAAGTAAATATGTATATAAACATTAATTTTTTTTTATCACTCTATATTATTATTTCTTGATCAATTCTAAAGCTTTTTCAACATTGCTCTTTGGACCAAAGACAGTTAAAATCTTCTTTTCACTGTTTCTCTTTGGAACATCAATTACACATCCAGATTGGAATCTAATTTTGTTGATATTAGATCCATTTGGACCTAATACTTTAGCGACAGCCTTTGGAGATTTCAAATCAATGAATCCAAAGAATGGCTCATTCTCTTTGATCAATTCTAATCTATCTTCAATTTCTTTCTTAACATCAGCCAAGATTTCTTCTTTGCTCTTCTTCTCCTTACTTTCATCATCCTTGAATTCTTCACCTAAAGACGACAAATCAACAGGTTCGTAGATTAATCTCCATGGAATTTGGGTGTTTGGAGCAACTTTAGCTTGCATTTCTGGGAAGTATTCCTTTTGAGAAACAACAAGAACTGGAGAATCATTAGCTAATTCTGGTAATTCTAATCCTTTAAAATTGTTTCTGACTAAATCCATAGCAGTACCGTTCTTGTTACCATGTCTAACAATTACTTGACTTTGCATTGATAGTTTGTTAATGAAAGAACCATGTTGAGAGACAAAGGCATGGTATTCAGCAGGAATTTTAATTTCAACAGAATTGTTCAAATCAGCTAAAATCTTAGTTTTAATTTCAGCAACACATTTAGATATGTTTTCTGGTAAACCAGTGATTTCAACTTTAGAGTCAGCCTTAGAGTTTTTGTTTGGAACATTGATTTCAACTTGGAATTGTTCTTCCAATCTTTTCAAAGTGGTACCACCAACACCAATCAAAGTACCATAAGATTCTTCTGGAACCTCAGGAACTTGTTCAGTGACTCTATTAGAAATATTAGCAACAATCTTGTTAATTTCAGCTTCTAATTTAGCAACAATCTTCTTGCTACCTTTCAAAGTGACAACTTTTTCTTCATCATTAGCATTTGGCAAATCAACATATTTGATACCTGTGTTGTTAGCATCATCTGTAGTGATTCCAACTTTAGCATAAATTTGCTTCAAAGTGGATCCATTAGAACCAATAATGTACTTGTAGAATTTAGGATCAATTTCTAAAGTTTTAACTTCATAATCTTCTAATTCCTTAACAATAGAATCTAATTTCTTGGCAGCTTCATTGACATCCTTAGAAATACCGGTAACTTCAATAGCGACAGTGGCATCTTCAGCTTCACTTTCAGCAGGAATATCACCAATTTGGAATTCGACACCAAAAGATTTTCTCAAAAATTCAATATTCTTACCTTGTTTTCCAATGATTCTTGGAATATGTTGAGCAGGAACATTTTTGACAACAGTGAAAGAAGTTTCTTTAATGAAATCAACAAATTTGGTCAATTCAGAAACACATTTTTCAACATTTTTGGTGTTACCTCTTATAGAACAGTTAATATCTTGATCATCAAAATCAATAGTGACATTATATTTTTCAATCAATTTGTTTATATTTAAACCTTTAGCACCAATTACAGAACCTCTAACTTTGAATGGGACTTCAACTTTTAAGGTAGTAATGTCAGCTAATTTCTTAGCTTCAGATCTGATGTGGATCTTAGCTTGGTTAACGTTGTAAGCAAAACCTTGAACTTCAACTTCAGTTTCAGGATCATTGTTGGAAGAATTAGCAATATCAATTTGGACATTGAATCTTTCTCTAATTTGATTTAAATTATGACCTTTAGAACCAATAATTCTTGGAACAACTTTAGATGGAATTTGGAAAGTGATTTTAGCATTCTTGTTTAATTGTTCTTCAGTGGATAATTCAGTAGCAATGATTTTTTCAACTTCCTTGATACATTCCTCATCACCTCTTAAAGTTAATTCTCCTTCAGATGGACTATTCAACTTATATTGGATTTGACCTTTAGAATGAACATGGTTGTTAATCAATTGGAGAGTTTTGCTTTCAGGACCAAAGATTAGACTTTGTAAATCAGCATCAAATTCAATATAAGAAGAGGCAATAGCAGATTGTCTTTCTCTAATAGAATTCAAAGAATCACTGACATCCCTCAACTTAGCACTGTATTCTTCATCAGTTGGAGTGAAATCATCTTCGTCATCAGAAGCAGCATAAACTAAAATAATAGCATCACTGTCGCTATCTTCTTCTGGTAACAAATCTCTTTTGATGACAAATTTGACATCAGGGTTTGTAGATAACAAAGCGATAACATCATTCTTGAAAATATTCAAATCAATATCAGCAACAATCAAAAATTTAGAAGGTTTTAATTCATTGACTTCAGAGATCAAGGCTTTCTTAACAGCTTTGATAGAATCTTGAACATCATGATCAGAATTGGTTTTTTTACCAACCAATTTGACAGCAACAAAGTTGACATCTTTCACTTTGTCCAAGGGCATCAGATCT
Source organism: Hanseniaspora valbyensis NRRL Y-1626 (assembly GCA_001664025.1). Classification (NCBI taxonomy): domain Eukaryota; kingdom Fungi; phylum Ascomycota; class Saccharomycetes; order Saccharomycodales; family Saccharomycodaceae; genus Hanseniaspora; species Hanseniaspora valbyensis. The sequence continues at coordinate 30,741 of LXPE01000030.1, forward strand.
AAAGAGACAGATGGATCAACAGCAGCTAATTTAGAAGAAATGGCTTCATATTCTTTAGTGAAAAAGTACAAAATATCTCTAGCATGTTCAAGATTGTTGTTATGGGCTCTAGAGATGGTGATAGGTTCAACAACAGAATTGTTAACAAAGTCTTTAACATATTCGGTAGCTTTAGAGACATTGGCTTGAGAACCAGTGATCTTCATGATATCACCAACAAATTCGTAAGTGACATGGAATTCATCTTTCAATTCAGCAGAGGAAGCAATCAATGATTGGAAAACTTTCTTGATGTCAACATTATCAGTGGTGATATTCTTGAAGACATTGTCCAAAAGGTAGTTTAATTCACTTCTACCTCTTTTAACAGCATCTCTTGAACCACTCAAGACAACAATCTCATTTCCAATAGATTTAGCTTGGATTAAAGGATCTTCTTTGTTAATACTCAAAGCTTGTAATAAGTTTCCTTCTAAACCAGATAATAAAAACAAATCTGGGTTTTCAATTGGAACTCTAATTGTGACATTTTTTCCATGTTCATTGACGATAGTCATGATGTCTTTTTTAGCACCATTGGCAGCATCAACGGTACCAGTGATGGTGACTTCAGTTAAAGATTCATCAAATTCAGGATCATAAGAACCTTCAATGTCATCATGAGAAATATCAATATGAACTTCATATTTCTTAATAATTTCCTTGATGGTTTTACCACCAGAACCAATGATGACAGCTTTAGATTTGGAAGAGACTGGGAACTTCAAAGTGACTGGTTTAGTCAATCTCTTGGCAATTTCTAATCTAGCAGCAGCAACATTCTTTGGAGAACCAGAGACAATAAAGATTCTACCATCTCTTTGAGTCATTGAAGAGTCAATTGAGACAGAATGTTTTTCTTTAACAGAGATAATAATCTTGGAGAAATCAGCTTTGGATAAAGAAACTTGGGATTCAACAGGGAAAGAAAATCTTTCTTGAACTTTAGAAGATGTCTTTGAATATAAAGAAGAAGAGGATTTAGCAGCTGATGGAGATACAGAAGGTTTGTTCAATTTTGGCAAACTTGGTAAGCTTGGTAGACTTGGCAATTCAACAGGTTGAGCAGTTGGTTGAGGTTGTTGCAATTCAGGAGAAGTCTCAGATTGAGTGAAAGAACCTTCATGAGATTCAAAATCACCAACAGTTTGTAAGTTGACAGCAGAGGCAGAAGCAGAGACAGAGGCAGAAGAAGGGACTTCAAAGGATAAGGAACCAGCAGCATTGTTTCTTTGAGTGAAAGCTTGACCCCAAATGGAGTTGTTGTTAGCATAAGCTGTTTCTCCACCTAAACTTGGTAAATCATAACCAGAAGAAGTGATTGGAGTGTTTGATCCAGATTGGTTTATAGAAGAAGATAAAATATTGTTATTTTTATTAACTTCAATTTCTTCATCAGGATTAAATTGTTGGTCAATGAATAATTGATGGTGACCAAAAGTGTTGTTATTAGAAGGAGCCATTAGTAATCAGATAAATAACCAGGAGAAATGTATGAAAGAGAGTATTTTTTTTTAGAAAACAAAAGACAATTAAAGCAAGTAATTTATTAACACTGGTAATTTGTTATATATATATATGATTAAAAGTGTGATTCAAACAAAAAAAAAAGAACTTTAAGTGGGAAACAAGGAGTTTATATATTAAATCAAATATTAATATAAATTCTTGGGTTTTTTATTATAATTATTTTATAAATTATAATTGAAAGATTAGAGTAAATAAGGATTTTTAAATCAATTTTGTCTTTTTAAAGGATTTAGATGATCTTTATAGAATAAAATGAAAATTTTATGTGTGTCTACGTGTTTGAGACTTTATTCTATGGGGCTAAAAAAAAAAATTAATAAAAAAAATTATATATATATATTTTTACACACAGTAATTTTTTTTATTTATTTTTTTTTTTTCAACAAACTGTCTACGTGGCGCCCGTTAATATAATTTTTTTTTTTTTCTCTGTCTCTTCCAGAAACATTTTAATTCCAAATACTGTCAGGGTAAATTAAATTAAAAAATTATTTCTATGTTAATCATGTGATTATGTATTTTATGTGATAGTTTTTTTTTTTTTAGGATTTAAAAAAACTATTTAATAATAATAATAATAATAATAATAAAAACCGTTATTTATATATTTGTTGTAAATCACTGTTATTTACAACATTCTATACTATATAAAATTGATTTGATTATTATATTTTTTTTGTTTACATTGTGTATTATTAAAACATTATCCGAATATTTGCATTATCTATTATATATATATATATATATAAATAACTAATTAAAAACCTATTTTAATTTTTTTTTTTATTTTAACTATTTCTTAACTACCAGAGGACATAGAATCTCTTGTAGAATGGCATGGTCTTTGAATTCAGCTCTTTTCTTT
>LXPE01000031.1:0-35068 GCA_001664025.1 Hanseniaspora valbyensis NRRL Y-1626
AAAAATAAAAATAACGCAAAAAAAAAAAAAAAAACAATTTCCCCTAATATGAATGCATCTAAAACCAAAATGAGTGACTTTATATCCAAATAAGGTATAAATCTGTGTCACTAGCCGCGCAAGGTATTTATATATATTAACTCATAAAAAAAAAAAAAAAGAGAGAGAGAGAGAGAGAAAGATGAATAATACATATTTCTTAAATTTGACAAAAATAATAAAAAATTGCTCAAAAAAAAAAAAAATATATAATTTAAAAAAAAAAAAGAAATTATATATATTTTTTTATCACAACATTAAAATGATAATTGATTAAAATTGATATTATAATCATTTAAAGTAATCTTACTATTCTTTTATATATTTATCTGATATAATAATACTAATATTACTAATATATATATATATATATATATAATTTTATTTAAATGTGTAATGTACGTATTTTTTTTATTATTATTATGTAAAAATTAGGAAAATCTCTTCATCTCAAACAGTTTTTTCTTTGTCTTTTCTGCTCCACTTTTAGTCCCTTTTTTTTTTTTTTTTCGAAAAGAGGAGCTTAATTCAAAACCCTGATTAAATATTTTCTTTTTTTCTAAACAAAACTTTAAAAAATAATAAATTTAAAAAAAGCAGTCACATGATTTATATCAATATATATTTAATTTAATAGTGATATAAAGTGTTATTTTTGTTTTTTTTTAATTTATATTTAATTTAATTTTTTATTACTTTATATATAATTATTTACTTTATAAATTATTTATATTTAATCATTTTGATCCCAGAAGGATGTTGAACTGTTATCTTGTTGAGTTTGTGTGAAAAATGTATCCAAATTATCTAATTCTGTCCACATATGAGATAGAGATGTTGGTGAGTTTAAAGTAGTATTTATTCCACTAATATCTCCCACAGAATTAGCACTATTTCCTACATTCACATTATTATTACCATTATTAACTGTTGTATTATTATTATTATTATTATTATTATTATTATTATTATTAATATTGTTATTATTTTTCTTCGCCTCTTGATCATTTGATACTGAATTATACAATTTTTGAACATTATAATGATTAGAATTATTAGTTGTGGTAATATTACTGCTTGAAGTGGATACAGGTTTTGGTGATTTCCAAAAAGCCATTGATGGGGTTGTGCATTCACTGTTTCCATTTCCTGATTTGGTTATGGTGTTGTTGCTTATGGATGAGAACCTGTTTGAAACACTTGGTTGTTTGTTTGGAGATTGTACATTTGATGATGATGATGATGATGTAAGTTTTGGTGTTGTGAAAATATTCAGTCTTGATGATGACAGCTTATGTGCAACAGAATGGGAACTATTAAACATCATATTCAAAGATGATGTTGAAGTTGTTGGTGTTGTATTATTATTATTATTGTTATTAATATTATTAATATTATTAATATTATTAATATTATTAATATTATTACTATTATTATTAATCATGGTATCAGTTTTGGAAATGTATTCACTAGTTGCAAAATCATTGTTGCTTCCCTTTCTATGAAGTATTTTAGCTGCTGATTCTAGTCCCTTAAAACTACTATGCTCAACACTGCCATTGCTATTGTTCTTCACCATTGCTGCTGCACTCAATTGTTCATTAGATCCTCCAAACATACTTTGTCTCTTATAAGTTTCAATCATTGGTGAGTAAGTCATCATCTTTTCATTTCCTCTACTATCCTCTTTAGCTCCAGAAACATTTCTTGGTGTTCTCACAGAATTACTGTATTTAGAACTACTTTCCTCTGTTGGAGTTGTTGATGTTCCTATGAAATTGAAAGAACTTGATTTCTCTGGTGAGATAGAACTAGAAAAATGGTAAGCAATATTCTCTTTCTCTTTACTAACAGGGAAAAGCTTGTTTTGATCCGGGGATGCTGTTGTAGGTGAAATCACTCTTGTGTTTAACCTATAAGGTTTTCTTTTCAATTTTTCAGCCATTTTAGTTCTCTTCTTAGCAACCGTCTTTGTTTCCTCTCCAACAGCAGCGACAGTTTTTTTGCCATTACTGTTATTATTATTGTTGTTATTTATATTATCTGTAAGTTTACTATAATTATTTTCATTATTGGAAACATTTTTTTGATCACTATTTGAATAATAACTGAACAAGAAGTTTGTCTTGCTTGAATTGGATGAATAAGATACTCCTCCATATTTGGGATTTTCCATACTTGTTCTTCCACTAACAGAAGAAACACTTCTTTGTAAATGTTTGTTGACACTGGTAGATCTTCTTGGTTCCAAACTTCCACCTCCATATAAATCAGTATAAGATTCAGAAGCATTCCTGCCATCATCGTCATCTTCTTCAAGTTTTCCAGAATCACTACTATAATGTTCATATAACAGCATCATACGACGTCCTTCTTCTTCAAAATCTTCAGAATTTCCATAAACATCACTGTCTAGATATGCAGCATTGCTATCATCTTCCTCTTCTTCCTCATCTTCTCTAATGATATGTTTCAATAATGGCATGAATGCAAGTATATCTTCATCATCTCCATCATCTTCAACTTCTTCTAAAGCTGAGTAAGAATCATTTAAAAAATCTAATGATTGTTTAGAAGTATCCATTTCTGTTTTGCTAACACTGTTTTGAGATGATGTATCATTAATCGCTTGCATTTGCTGAATTTTATCTTCCTCTTCTTCCTCCTCAATAGTTGTAATATTTGTATAAATAATTTTGTTACTATTTTCATTGTTTTCAGGAACAATGTCAATGGTACTATCAGTAGAAGCATTTGCATTTTTGGATCCAACTGTTGATATATTTATGTCAGAGTTTTGAATTTCTTCACTAATTGATATATCCTCATTTGTAGTCATTCCTGGTTCATTTGTAATCAAATCTATGTGACTAGGTTCAACTTGAGCAGTTTCATTTGGATCTTCATAATTTGGATTCTTAACATTGACTCTGCTCACATTCACTTTAATGTGGCAAGTAGAATATACTGCTTGAACATTGTTTCTTGTATCTGCTGAAGTTATAGCTGGCATTGGAATGCACCAACCACTATCTTCATCAGGGACACCATATAAAGTAGGAGTACTATTATAATTGTTTTTCAATGCTCTATCACCTAAAGAAATTCTCAAAATATCTTTATCAATTTTATTACCATTAATCTCTGGAATACAGCTTATAACTTTTAAAGCATCACTCTCAAATTCTGTTAATAAAAGGCCCAATAATGGTAAAATTAAATCAGCGCCAACTCCAATAAATTCTGGTCTATTCAAATCTACAGATATGAAAAAATGTTTCAAAAATTCTAAAATATTTTTTCTAATATCCTTAGACTTGTTCAACAATAAACCAATCAAAAATATAACTATTGGACCAGCATAATTCTCCATATAATTTCTTGATATGAAACTAGTAATTTGACTTATGAAATCTTTTCTTGATCTGAATTTTTGCAATTTCAATGAAGTTATCAATCTGCTTAAAGAAGGCTCATTATATCTATCACAAAGACCAATAAAACCATCACAATCTTTAATAATCTCATTCAAAAATAATTCATCATCTAGAGCTTTCAAGAAATTTGCTAGATTAGAAAGCAAAGCATACAAGATTCTATTTTCACTATTGGCAATAATTTTACTATCATTTAATAAATTCAATTTATTCAATAATTCCAAACAAAGTTCATATGAGTTAGAAGATCTTAAACCAATCATTATAATATTTTGTAATCCATCAAATTTACCTTCCCAATTAACAGGAAAAGTGGCTCCCAAACATTGAATTGTATCAGGAGAGTCTAAATCAATCTTTGAAATAAATTTATTTAAACTAGACAAAACCTCAATAAATTCTTGTTCATGAACAGTATTCAAACAAGCAACCAAAGCCCAAAACAATTGAGGAAACTCAATCAATTTTTCAGGACTCAGTTCAGCAGTCATAGCATTGAAAGACATCAAAATTTGCATTGAAAAACCTTGAACATCTGCATTTTCATCACAGATAGTATTAGCAAGTCTATGCAACATTTCTTTTAACATTTTCAAATCTAATACTATAATCAAACAACGAAATACTTGAAATGATCTACATGCAATATGTCTAACAGCACATAGAGTAGCCCATTTACAAGCAACTCTTTGCCAAACTTCTTGTATATGAGTGTTACCACCAATTATAGTCAAGATATTTTTGATTATTATATCCATAGTCTTTGGTGATCTTGATCCTTTATTATCTTTCACTAATTGATTGTATGCCCATAGATGACTTTTATCTTTGATCAATGAAACAGTTATTTCAGTTTCTTCATGAGATGGGTTCAAAATATAAATCAAATTACACAAGATTTTTCCAGCACTTTCTTGAATTAAAGGAATGTAATGATCCAATAAAATCAAACAAACATGTAACAGTAATGGAATATTTGGTTCCAAAGAAGTACTATTGAATTCTAATAAATTAACCAAAAAAATTATTGACAAGTGACATTTAGAGAAATAAACATCTTTACCCTTGTATGGAATGAATTTTTTGACATCCAAAATATCATCATATTTTTCTCTTAAACCAAAAGGTTCCTTAAATAATACTTGATTATTTGGAATAGTGTTTTTAGTATCAACTTCATTGATTAATCTTTCAGATATAGCACTACCACCTGGAACAGTACTCAAATACATCATAACATCTCTACACATTTCAACATATTTAGGATTTCTGCTTGATAAACAAGATTGAAGAATATAATCAATTATAACATTGAAATTTTGGAAAGAATTTCCTTTTGCTAAAGCAATCCACAATTGTTCAACTTCTGTTGGAGAGTAATCATTACACATTGCTGTTATAGCCATCATATTGTTCAATGTCATAAAAGTATCAATATCTTCACAATGTTTCAATTCAATTTTAGTAACCCAGGGAATTAGTAAAGCAACTAAATCACCTTTCAATTCAATATTCAACAATTCAACAACAAAACATATTTTTGAGAATAAAGTTAATCTTTTTTCATTTGATGGTAATTCAGCGAAAACATTAGAAATACTTACGCTAGTGTTTTTAAACATGAATCTAGAGTCATTAGATAATCTTTCTTTAAAAACTTTTACAAAAGAAGAATCATGGTTTTCTTTTTCAACTTTTGATAATAAATCAATACCATAAGATCTGACTTCTCTTCTTTTGTTAACAATACCGAATAAACCCAAAGTTACAGCATCTTCTTCACTAACTACAAGCAAACTATCATCTTCATCTTTCAAAAGACATTTAATAATAGTTGTATAATATAATTCAGTGATATCCAATTCTATGCAATTATAAAAGCATTCTTTCAAAACAAGATCATATAGTTCTCTATTGCTTTTGTTGGAGTTTAACAAATTAGTTAATGCTTGACATCCAACTTCTCTAATTTTTTTCTCTTTATCAGAAAATAAAATCTTTATCAATTTCATCAAATCATCTATATTGAAAGAAGTGTAAGCATCAACTTTGACACCATTTTCAGTTGTAATTTCATATTTATGACTTACAGAACCATTAAGCAATTGTACCATAGTTTCTAAAGTTGATTTTTCCAATTTAGTCTTATAGAATTCAATAGATGAGACTATAGAAGTGAAATCTCTAGTACCAGAATAATTTTTAATAATATTATCATATCTTTGTTGACATAATCTTTGATATTCCCCATAATTACACCATTCCATTAAATAATTAAAACATGAAATTTTACCTTCAAATGGTAAGAATTCTTCAATATTATCTGGATTGTTCAACAATGCTTGGTAAAATTTACCCAACATTTCAGAGAAATATAATCTCAATGGCTGGAAAGTTAAAGAGTTTTGAACTCTTGTATCATTTAAAAATAGTTTAGTACTTTTCAAAAATTTAGAAATTATAGCTAATATCTCTCTATCATTAAAAATTATTGGATCTTCAAAGAATGAAGAAGCTGTGGTCAAAATATGGAAAATTTCAATTCTTACAATATTAGAAGAAGATTCATATTTCCAGGAATTCAAGATTTTTTCAACACTAACCAAAAATGCACCATAAATGTTTATATTGATAGAACTTAAACCACTAATAATTGCATTTTTAACAACTGTATTTTTAGTATTTAAAAGTGGTAATACCATTTTGAAAATAGAAGTGGCAGATTTAATCTTTTTGTGTTGGATAGTATAAACTTGTTGTGATTTTTTTCTTTTATGATTCTGCAAATCTTGTTCTGAACTATTTTTACTAATATCATCAGTGGATGTTAATAATGAACAAGCAACAATTATGTAAACTTTCCATTGTGACACAACATTTTCAGGAACAATATTATTTCTTAATGTCTTTCCAGAAGCAATATCACAAACAACATCTCTTAATTGAACTAATCTTATACAAACAATAGATCTGCATAAAGCCATAGCCATAGGACAAGCTTTAAAAACAACATCCAACAATTTTGGGAAACATCTAATCCATAAAGCAGCATCAACACCGTAATCACTTATAACAATTTTTAATAAAATGTTATTATTTTGTTTGGTAGTCAATTCAGCTATTCTTTGTTTCTCAGCAGCACTAAATTTAGACAAAATGTTGGCAGGAATTAATGAATAGTAATTACAATTTTCCAAAAGATCAATGACTCTAGTGCCCTTTTCAGCAAAAAAATTATAAGCTGAAAAGGTTCTAGAATGAGAGTTAATATCTTTTTGTTGGTCTCTTTGTAATGCTAAATAATTACTTTTCTCTTGTAATAATTCATCAAATTGAACAACAATTTTTAAAACATGAACCCCTAGTTGTCTAATGACAGATGAATGAGAGCATAAAAAGAAAAGACCATTACCTTCAACCTCATCAATGACTGCACAAGTATTTTTTAATTGCTGAATACCTTCTTTTATTTCTTCTTCACTTAAAGTTTCATAATCTGGATCTCTCAAATGGAAATTCATAATATCTGTTGTATGAGCAACTTTTTTGGATAACTCATCTATAGATTCTTTAAAACTTGCTAACCAACAATTCAAAAGTTTAACATACACATATAATAATCTCTTATATTCTGATGAATTCAAATATGATAAGTCATGTGTCTTTGAAGTAGTAACTTCATCAAAATCAAAAGAATATTTAGAAAACCATGTTATAAGTGTGTATGGATTTTTCTTGGAAGCTAATGATTTTAAAGCAATATCAGCAGCTTCACTGATAATCATTTCAGGATGAATTGCGTTTCTAGATAAAATTTCAATAACTGTTTTCAATGGAATTTTTGAATTTATTGAACAACAACAAGTGATTGTCTTTATTAAATAAGAAAATAGTAAGTAACGAATTTGTTGAGTACTACTATCTGTATAACCTTGACTGTTGTTGCTATCACTTAAATTATTGTTATGTCCATTGTTATTATTGTTATTGTTCAAAGCATTGGTAAAGATTTCAGAAATATTATGGAAAGGTGTTAATGGTGTTTTAAGACTTTCAGCATCATTATTAACAAATCCTGAACCACAACTGGAATCAAGTATTAAAAACAATTTAAACAAGTAATGAGAAATATCCTCATATTCTTCCAATATACCTATATTAGTTGGAACAGCAATATCATCAAGTTTGAATTCATATTCTCTGTTTTCTTTTATAGGAAAAGCAGGGATATCCTTGCTAGTTAAAATCAATCCTCTTAAAGCATTGATTAAAATAAACAATTGATCAAATTCAAGTTTTTCTAAATTGTTTCCATCAGAATCTTGTTGAGTCATTATTGGAACTAAAACATTTTCAATAACAAAGTTTTTGTGATGGTATCCGATTGCGGTAATTGTATCAACTAAAGCATTCAATAAAACAGGTTCAACGACTAACCAAGAATCTTTATGGTTTGGAGACACAAAGAGGCTAAACAATTTAAGCAATTTTTTTTCGGTATTATTCAAAGATTCAGGACATCTAAATAAATATACCCATACCAATCTTGATAAACCAAGAGCAAACGTTGTTTTTTCTTCAATAGTCTTGTGCTTTAAGTTTCGAGAATGTTTCTCTATCAAAACAAACCATTTGCTAGTGAATACTTCAGCAGGCGCAACAGAAAGAGTAGCAACAATTAATTTAAAAATATTAGACCACCATTTTGGTTCTCTTATAAGTTTATCACAAGTATCCAAAATGATTTTAACAGTGTCAACCCAAACAGGATGATTAACTTCAGCACTGACTAGTCCACTTAAAGGTAATAAAATTTGAGTTAAAACTTCACCATAAGCTAATCTAACATATTCATTTTTAGTCTTGCTGAAAAATTTAGCAATTGATTGAACAAAATCTGCACATTCTTCGAAATTCTCTAATGGATAGTTTTTCAATTTCAAATATCTCATATCTAAAATTAATAATTGAGCTTTAGATTCCTCTTCTGGGGTTAACTTTGATGTCAATTTTTCTAAAGCAGAAACAAATTTATCAGATACTGAAATAAAACTTTTATCACTGATCCAACCTAAAAGCTCTGCAAAAGAATCCCAGTTAGTTGTTCTTATACTACTATGAGAAATAAATTGAGGGTCTGTATTTTTCAATTGAATGAAAACAATCTCTTCAAGCTTCAATAAATATTCAACATTAGTTGAAGTCATTTCACATTGTTTAACAATCTCAATTAATACTCTTGATAAAATGTAAATAGAAATTAAAGATTTTCTTTCAAGAATAAAACATTCTTCTCTTTGTTGTTCAATTTTGTTATTTAATGTACTAATATCACATTTGCTATTAGCCAAGGATTCATTAATAAAACTGCTGTTTGATGAACTATTGTGATTTATTTGTGAGCTTTGAGATGGTTTTAGGTTTTTTAAGGACTCATTATCAATAGAATCCTTTTTGTTTTTTTTACTTTTGCTATTTCTTGAAGTTATAGAAAAAGATCTTATACCCAAAGCTTTATGAGTCAGCTTTCTGGTTAAAGACTGACTTTTTTTATTCTTATTGGTTAAATCTAAGGAACTCATACTTTGATTTGCAGACTCAGTACAACTTTTCTTTCTATTAAAAAGATTAGTTTCAGAAAAACTTGTATTGCCACTGTGTAGATCACTCAGGTCTTGATTTATTGAATCATATTGTTTCAATAATTTCTCTAATTGTAAGTTTGCATCTGCAGCTAATTGAGATTTAGATTTTCTCCAAAACATCATTGCATCAACAACTGGTTTCAAATTACCTTTGGCAATATATCCTAATGAGTGTATAACATTATCAAATTCTTTGTTTCTATCAGGTCCCATAATATCAATAATAGGAGGTTCTTGTTGACCATCATTTGAAGGATATTGAAGACAACTAGTTAGCATACCTTCAGAGTATCTAACAAATTTAGTGAAAAGAATATGTAAAGCATATTCTGAAGGGCTCTTCCATTCATTTTCAAATTTATCCATAACAATTGGCATCAAAAGGTCCTTGTTTTCTGTTATAACTTGTTCCGGAAAGAATGAAGTAATATTTTCTGTAATTTCATGATCTTCTTTATTCTCTGAACCAAAAAATTGTTTGATATTTGTTTCCTTACTGATATCAAAAAGTTGATGACTATCACTATTAATAATATGTTCTTCTCCATGTTCATCATCATCATCACCAATTTTAAAACTTTCTTGAATTGAAGATTGTCTTTTATCTAAATCATTAAATAAAACATCTTGACTAGTAGTATAATTAATTGCAACCCCAGGAGTATTTTCCCGGAGTTGAGATAGGTTCTCATGCATATAAGTTTGATGATCTAAACTGCTAATTGAAGATTTGATTATTATATCAGGATGTATCTCCAAATCTTCTTTATCTTCGATGGTAGTGTTTGTTGCTGTTGTTGTTAAATTTTTCTTTTTTGGTGTGGAGGATGTGGTATCTAAATTGAATAAATTCAAATTACTATTATCATTATTGCTTCTTTTAAAAGAGTTCCTCAGTAATTTATTAATATCTTGAGAAGAGTGTTGGGTTGTAGATGGTGCAGTGACAGGATTGACAATATAATCATCATTAAGATATTTAAAATTATTGTTTTTATCTAAATCATTCATTTTAAAATCTATAAAAGTATTTATTTGTTTTGATAAATCATTACTTTCTTGAATTTCACTTTCATTATTGTAATTAAATAATGAAGATTCATCTTTCACAAAAAATTCTAAGTCAGATTCTTCATTATGAACGTCATCATTAATATTAATTTGGGTATTTACTGATTTAATATTATCTTCTGCACTAAATTGTGAAGTGCTATTGTTATTCGAAAGAGATGGAAAAGTAAACTGTGAATCCATTGTAAATATTGTTGTTGTTTTTTTCTCTCTACAAAATCAATTACTCTTAGATAATAATAATAAAAAATAGTCTATTCTTGGTTTTTATTTATATGTCTTTTTATATGTATATAATATAAAATAGATATGATAACAAAAACTTATACAAATATTTTTTAATATTTTTTTTTTCTTGTTTTTCAAATCTTATTTAATATCAGATCTTTATTTCCTTGTTATTATTTTTTTTTTCTTCTGGTGAAACGGATTTCCTAATGAAGACACATTTTTTTTTTTTTTTATATGTATAAAATCGTGTTAAATGCGATGAAGAAAGAAAATTTGTAGCTTTTTCACGTTTTTAAGTGTAAATTATTTTTTTTTCTTATGAATTATCAAATGTTAGCTAAGTTAAACTTGAAAATCCTTTAAAAAAATAAAAAATTGATCGTTTTGTTTGGCCAGGTATATACACTATTATCTTTTGGCAGGGTAAACATATATTTATATCCGATTTTCTAACTGATTTCATAATTTAGGCAATTAACAAAATGTGATTTTTTTTTTTTTCTTTCTATCATATTATTTACATAAGAAAATATAAAAATAAAAAAAAATTTCTTTTAAAATTATATAATATATTTGATAGTTATTAACAAAGGAAAAAGTATATAATAAACCTAAAGAATACTCTTTTTTTTTTGTATATAGTATCAATTAAAATTAATTATTGCTTAATTTTTTTTTCTTTTTTACTCATAATTTTATAAAAGAAATAAACAAAAAAAATGAGCTCTTTAGAACATCAAATTAATTTGTTCAAATCAAATTATTTGCAAAAATATATGCAAAGTCAAAATGAGAATGAAGAACATTTTGATAAAATGATTAATGATATTACAGACAACATTGCTTCATTAATTGACACGAAAGGAATTACATTATTAAATTTGGTCATGTCTTTAAAAAATGATATTACTTCTGTTGATGATGAAAGTAGACAATGTTCTTTAGATTTATTATCCATCACCTTATCCAAAATTAAAAACGATATCCTTTTAAACAATGAATGTAATGTTATTTTTGATTTTTATTTGAGTAAAATTTTGAATGGAAATGTTGATATTTATTGTTTTAGACAAATTTTAGATGGTATCTATTACATTTTAGATTTTAAACATTTAGCCAAAAGTTTTCCTGGAATAAATCATTTGCTTCAATTTTTAGTTGATGAATATAATCCTAATGAATTTGTTGCTGCTATAAGATATAAAATTTTTACAATTTTGGATAAGTTTTTGAATGGTGGTTTTGTAACTGAAGAGGATCTTTTTATCAATGCATTCATGAATGTTGCTAATGGTGAAAAAGATCCAAAAAATTTGATGAAATCTTTCAATATTAATAAACAAATTACCACTATATTTAATAGAGAGATTCTTTATTCAAATTCTCAAAAATTATTTGATTTACTATTCTGTTACTTCCCAATTACTTTCAAACCACCAAAGAATGATCCATATAAGATTTCTAGTGATGATTTGAAAAAAAGTTTAAGAAATGCATTAAGTAATTGTGATTATTTCGCTATAGATTGTTTTCCAAATTTAATTGATAAACTCACAGCTACTTCTTTAAATGTTAAGAATGAAACTTTAAACACTTTAAAAGAATGCATTGCTAATTACTCTGAAGAAAGTATTTCCAATTATTGGCAACCTATTTGGGATGCTTTGAAGAATGAAGTTTTAAGAAATTCTGTTGATGAATCTGATGAAGAATACGGAGTTAACAATTATAAAGTATCATTGGAAGTTATTAAAGAGTTGTTTAGTAAACTAGACAATTATGTCTTTGAGAAGTTTAAATTTGATGAAACAATGCTGAACTTTGTTTTTGATGATTTGAAACATAATTTTGAAACAGGTAAAAACTTGAAACAAACTTCTGAAATTTTTGCTGTTATATCATCGATCAATTTAGAATTAAATGGTAAAATCTTACAATTGGCTTTACCTGTATTGTTTGAACCTATTAAATCTAAAAAAGAATTAGATATGGAATCTCATAAACTATTATTAATGAACTTGGCATTCTTTTTAAAAGTAGCCTCTGAATTTAATTCACCTTTACCTAATGAAAGTCCCCTTTTCAAATTTAAAGATGATATTTTAATATTATTGACTCAAAATTTAACTACAACTAGTGATAATGAAATTCATATTAAAACTTTAAGTATTTTCCAATTAACAAATTTAGCTAAGATAAAAGAATTTTTGGCTAAAGATGAACTTGAAATGATTGCTCATGTTATAAGAGATACTTTAAACAGCCCAGTAAGTAAAAATAAAAATATTTTCCTAGCTTGTCTAGACAGTATTAAAGTATTTGTTTCATATGATAATATTGATATTGTTAAAGAAGTTATTTTAAGTTCTATCTTTGAGAATTTAAAGACTGCTGAATCACAAGAATTGTTTGACAAGAACTTGAAAACTGCTGTTGATATTGTATTAGCTAGTTCTAAATTAACTCAATACGTTATTGCAGAATTAGTAGACTATATTCAACCAAGCACTATTCTTGATTTGGAAAGTTGTTTTTTAATCATCAGTTCTGTTTACACTTTATTAGATTCAAAATTAAATAAGATTGATAATGAAGTGCATGCTAATGAAACCAATTTCAATCATTTAGTCTCCAAAAAAGAAATCTCGGATTTTGATGAAGCAAGACATAAATTGATATATGCAGAGACTATTGATGAATTATATCAAGTCATGTTCACTTATGATCAAATCTTTGATCATGATGGTTTAATGGAAGTTATAGGTTTAATCTTTTATGATTATGTTACTACTTTAAATATTGAAGAGCAATCTATCTTTTATGAAAAATATATTGAACCAATCAGTGAGCAAGTATTCTCTTCTGCAAATAGATTAATCATTTTCTATAGTAAAATTATTGCAGCTTTCAATATCAATTTAGATATTTTACCGTCAAAAGAAATTTTTGCAAAAAGTTTGGATTTAATTTATAATAATCATGATATTGCCCCAATCATTAAAACAAATTATTTCTTGTTAATATCTTTATTGGTTAATAAAAGCAAAACTTTAATAGGCTCATTTGAAGTCTTTACAGAAATATATGAAAAGAGCTCAAACAATATACCTTTAATGTTTTGGATAAGTAAAGGATTGTCTTTAAGTAACCATAAACTCTCAACTAAAGCTTTACAATTTTTGATTATATTAATTGATAATCCTTTAACTGGTGATATTGCTGCTCAATGTTTCAATATCCCAATGATAAACTTGACAACATTCAGAAAAGTGAAAACTGGTAATAACAAAAATTTGAATATTAACATGTTATACCAACAAAGAATTTTCCATACTGTTGTTCCAACTTTGATTGAAAAATATAAAAGTACTAGTGATGAATTTATCAAATCTAGATATTTAATTTCTTTGTCTCATGTTTTAAAGAATACTCCAGTTGCAATTAAAACAAATTTCACACAACAACTATTCCCATTATTGATTAATGCTTTAGATGCACAAACACAAGATGTCAAATCATCATCAATACAAACTATCAATGACACATTTGTCACTCAGCCAGAAATGTTGTTGTCCCATGTAGATACTTTGATTAAAAAATCTTTGTCATTAGCTACAGATTTAAATAATTCTGAAAAGGTCAGAATTCTATCTTTGAAAACATTATTATTGTTTGTAAATATTGTTCCTATTAACATGCTAAACCCTTACAAAGATTACATAATCAATGAAATCATCCCAGCTTTAGATGATCCAAAAAGATTTGTAAGAAAATGGGCTGTTGATACAAGACAAGCTTATTTTGATTTAGGTCAAGCAATTGTTTAAATATATATATATATTATAGATAAGCACGTAAAAAAGTTAATAATGTTTTTTCAAAGTGTATTTGTATTTTTAAATCATATGTATATATTATTATTAATTAGTCAAATTGAATTGGTAATTCATCTTCATCGTTGTTATAAGCTTCCTCTTCAGAATCACTATCTTCCATGTCAACTGGAGCCAAACCTGGAGTTAAACCTGAAACTCTGTGGTCAATATGAGATGAAGATGAAGTGGTAGAAGCATTTGAAGAGGAAGTGTGTTTTAGTTTTTTCTTATTTTTCATTTGTTTCAATTGTTTTCTCTTCAAAGCTTCAGCATACTTAGGATCAGTAATTAATAAAATATCTTTTTGCAATTCTTTCAAGTCTTCTTTAACTTCATAATCCAAATCCCATTGTTTTAATTTCATCACTTCTTTTTTAATAGTTTTTTTCAATAATTTATGTTCTTTTCCTGAAAGGGTACCTTCTTTATAATGTTTTTTTAAATTTTGTAAATTAGCATCATCTACAAGTTGCTTTGTGTCTAAATTAGTTTGTTTTATAGATTTCCTTAGTCTTTGTTTTTGCTTTTTAATAATTTTTTCTTGATTAATATCATCCAAAAATGCTCTTTTTTTCAAATTATCATTGATTAATTGAACAACATGTTTTTTCTTTTTAATATCTTTAAATTTATTTGATCTTTTTTGTGCTAATAAATCATTTGGATTATCATTCTCAACAGATTGTATATCGTAATTATTGTTTACTCCAGGCAAAACATTATTTAATAAATTATTCACAAGTGAGGATGTAGCAGATGTTTGATGTGTTTTTTTACCTTTAAAAGATTTAGAGCCCATTATTTAAACTTAATTATTTGGTTATAATATATGTATTTGTTAAATATATTATAAACTTTTTAATGTATTTTGTTTTTTTTTTCAGTTTTAAGCATCATTTTATTTTAAATCCTTTATTTCTTAGTATAATTAAAATATTACCCATTTTGGACAAATACATAATATGTGTTTTTTTCATAAAATTCAGTTTAAGACAGAAAAAAAAAAAGAAATTTTTAACATTTCACGTGATAAATACGCTACCTTATTAAACTGAAATCTAATCATTTGCTGAACTAACTACAAAAAAAAAAAAATCTCAAAAAAAAAATTAAAAATAAAAAAAAATTTTTTTTTTTGCGAGTGTCAGAAAATCTTTAAAAAAAAAAAAAAAACAACAACATTGGAAATTTGAAAACACACACATAAACTTTAAAAAAAAAAAAGCAAGACGCCAAAAAAAAAATTTATATATAATATATATTTTAAACAATTAATTAAACCCAAGCACAATATTTTTTTTTTTTAATATTTTGAAAAAGTTTGTTGAAATCTTTAGAAATATAAGAACCAAAACAATTTTAAAATTTTATTTGTAAAAACATTAAAAAATTTTTTTTTAATTTTCTTTCTTTATTTTTTTGTTTAATTGTAACTATAATAATATATTCATATAAACTTTAAACACTTATTGGTTTACTATACTTCAAATAAAAATAATAATAATCAATGAGTGAACCTGTTTTAAATAATAATATTGATGCTGTAGATATTAATATTAATATTCCTTTTCCAAGGAATAAAGTTCAATCTAACATGTTAATGAAAAGATATCATGATTTACAACATATGCAACTGGAAGCCAACAGTGAAAAAGAAAAACTAAAATTATTAGAAGAAAATGGAATTGAAAAAGTCTTTCAGCAAATATCTAACGATGAAGATCAATATAATATGATGGAAGAAAATATTAATTCTCATTTAGGGGATTCATCTTTTGATAATGAAATTGACCTTACTTTATTACAAAATCAAATCAAAACATTACACTTATTATCCCAGGAGCAAAGGATTCCAGATAATCTTTTGAAAACATTTGATGTTTTAAAACTTGCAAAGAATGAAAATTCCGATCAAAAAGATCCATTAGTTTTACCTGATGGTTCAGATTTTACTAAAATTATAGATTCTTTAAACTTAGGTTCTATTATAATAAAAAATGTCACAGGAAACCATGGAGGTAATACTGAAAATGAGATTGAATTTGCAATTTCCAAAAGCATAGCCTCAAGAATTAAATATCTAGAACAACTACCTTCTAATATTGGTTCTTTATCTCTTGATGATTGCTGGGATTTGACTACCAAAACAGATATACCTACAAATGTTGAAAAATATAAACTACAAGCAGCTGTTGAACTGAAATCTTTACAATTACTAACTTTCCAAAAAAATTTGAGACAATTGGTCATTGAAAAAATTTTAAACGCAAGAGGCTTGAAAAATTCAACTTTCATTTCTAGTGCTATTTACACTAAGCAGGATAGAATAAAGTATATTAAAAATAGAGCTGTTGTGAAACATACTTCTAAGCTATTAGAAGAAATTGCTAATCAAAGAAAAGAAGCTCAATATAAAAAAATTGTAATAAAGCATAAAGAAGAAACATTTAAATTACTAAGTGTCTTTGCAAATGAAAATGAGGAAAATAAGAATACAATCAGTGAATATAAAAAGAAATTAATTGAGACTAATGATTTTATGAGAAGTTGCATATCTGTTAGTAATTACCATCAAATCATGGAAAGGGAAGAACAAAAAAGAATAGAAAGAACTGCAAAACAAAGATTAGATGCTTTGAAAATGAATGATGAAGAGGCATATATGAAATTGATTGATCAAACAAAAGATACTAGAATCACACATCTTTTGAGACAAACAAACACTTTCTTAGATTCTTTAGCTCAAGCTGTTAAAGCTCAACAAAGATCACAATTAACTGAGCCAGGTGTGGTAGACAAAAGTGAAGAGGTGATAGATGATAGAGAGAAAAGAGATTATTATAGTGCGGCTCATAAAATTAGAGAAAAAATTGAAAAACAACCAACTTTATTAGTAGGTGGTACTTTAAAAGAATATCAATTAAAAGGTTTAGAATGGATGGTTTCTTTATACAATAACAAACTTAATGGTATTTTAGCAGATGAAATGGGTTTGGGTAAAACAATTCAAAGTATTTCTTTAATCACTTATTTGTTTGAATTTAAAAAAGAAAGATCACCATTTTTAGTAATTGTTCCTTTATCTACCATTACTAATTGGACTTTGGAATTTGAGAAGTGGGCACCAAGTTTAAGAACTGTTGTTTACAAAGGTACTCCAAATCAAAGAAAAGAAATGTCATATGTGATCAGATCAGGTGAATTTGATGTTGTGTTGACAACTTATGAGTATGTTATTAGAGATAAAGCTTTATTGGCAAGACCCCTTTGGGCTCATATGATTATTGATGAAGGTCACAGAATGAAAAACTCACAATCCAAATTATCTTTCACTTTAACAACTTTCTATAAGACAAAGAATAGATTGATTTTAACTGGTACACCATTGCAAAACAATTTACCTGAATTATGGGCTTTATTGAATTTTGTTCTTCCCAAGATTTTCAAATCCTCTCAAACTTTTGCTGAATGGTTTAATACACCATTTGCCAACAGTGGTACTTCTGAAAAATTGACATTAACTGAAGAAGAAACTCTTTTGATTATTAGAAGATTGCATATGGTTTTGAGACCATTCTTGTTAAGAAGATTGAAGAAAGAAGTCGAAAAGGATTTACCAGATAAAGTTGAAAAAGTTGTTAAATGTGAAATGAGTGCTATTCAACAAGTCCTTTACTCTCAAATGGCTAAATATAATGGTTTGTATTTAGGTCCTAGCGATGATGCATCTAAAAAAGCAGGTGGTGTTAAAGGTTTGAATAATAGAATCATGCAATTGAAAAAAATTGTTAATCATCCATTTGTCTTTGAAGAAGTTGAAGAAATTTTAAATCCTGGAAAAAGATGGGATACACCTTTATTGATTAGAACATCAGGTAAGTTTGATTTATTGGATAAAGTTTTAGATAAATTCAAAGCAACTAATCACAGATGTTTAATCTTTTTCCAAATGACTGCTGTTATGAATATCATGGAAGATTTTTTGAGAATGAAAAATATGAAATATATGAGATTGGATGGTTCTACAAAAGCTGATGAAAGAACTGTTATGTTGAAAGAATTCAATGCACCAGACTCTGAATATTTCTGTTTCTTATTGTCTACAAGAGCTGGTGGTTTAGGTTTAAATTTGCAAACTGCTGATACCGTTATCATCTTTGATTCTGATTGGAATCCTCATCAAGATTTACAAGCACAAGATAGAGCCCATAGAATCGGTCAAAAGAATGAAGTTAGAATTTTAAGATTGATTACTAATGATTCTGTTGAAGAAGCTATTTTACAAAAAGCACATCAAAAATTAGATATTGATGGTAAAGTTATTCAAGCTGGTAAGTTTAATAATGATGCTACAAATGAAGAAAGAGAAAACTTTTTGAAACAATTATTGGATGCAGAAAGTAAAAGAGATATGTCACAAGAAGCAAATGATATAGTTAAAAATGATAATGAGGATGAAGAATTGAATGAAATGATGGCTAGAAATGAAGATGAAAGAATATTGTTTAATAAAATGGATAAAGAAAGAGTTGAAAGGGCTCTTGCGCTTGCAAAAGAACAAGGACAAGAGTATCCATTACCAAGATTAATAAGTAAAGAAGAATTGCCAGCTGTTTTCACAGAAGATGTTTCCTCTCATTTCAATAAACCAGTTGTTGAAGAAATTGAAGGTTCCAGAGTTAAAAAAAGAGTCAGATATGATGATGGTTTATCAGAAAGACAATGGTTGAAAGCTATAGATAATGAAGAGGATCTTGAAGAACTAATTGCAAAGAAAGAAAAGAGAAGAAGAACAGCATCTCAAGATAATGGAAGCAAATATAATGAAGATGATAGTAGTGCAGAAGACAGTGATGAGGTTCTTGATGAAGTTGAAGATGATATTAATAATGAATTTGAAGTAAATCAAGAAGAAAAGGATGATGAGCCAGCAGTAGCAGTAGAAGAAGAAGAATATGTTCCAAAGAAACGTGGGCGTAAAAGAAAGATTGTTGTTGTTGAGAAAGAAGATGAATTAGAAGATCAAGATATAAAGAGTGAGCCTGAAAAGAAGGTGAAAAGAAGAGGTCCACCATCAAAACCTAAAGCTAGTAAAGGAGGTATTGAAGGTGCTATTATTCAATATTTGATTCCAGCATTGAGAAGAGTTAAGGATATTAATAAAACTTATAAGTTGGCAGATGTATTTGAAGTATTACCTAGTAAAGAAGATATACCAGGTTATTACAAAATTATTAAAAATCCAATTTCTTTGGAAGAAATTACTGCAAAATGTTTAGAAGAATCATCAAGCTTAACTTTGGATGAAGTTAAAGAGATGTTTAATAGAATGTTTGAAAATGCTAAAACTTTTAATGAAGAAGATTCTTGGGTCCATTTAGATGCGCTAACTTTAGAAAGTGTTGTTAATAAGGAGTGGAGTAAAGTTAAATCTATATATGAAGGTAATTTTTAGTTTGATTATATGATTATATAAAAATAACAAAATAATTATTAAATTAAATAATGTGATAATATGATGAATTTTTTTTATTTTTTTTTTGATTTAATTAAACATTTTAATTTTTGTAATAAAAAAAAAGATAGTGAAAAAAGTGTCAGATTTTTTTTTTAAACTATAGGCAGATTTTTTTTTAAAAACTTTCGGTCTAAATTTAAAGCACTTTCGGCTTAAACTTTTATAAAAATATATATTTTGAAAAATAATTTTACACTAAATTTAAAAAAAAAAAAGGTAAAGAAAAAAATTCTGCTTACTATATTGTTTAGAAATAGAAAAGAATTAACATGATTTCTCTTTCCATTCAATTTTCTTTAGTTTAATTTTAAAAACGCTTTTCAAATATGTAAGAGATAATATAAGAAAAAAACCCGTCACAACCAACACAGAAGTTAACTTTAAAAAAATGAAATACATTCAAACTGAACAAACTATTGACATTCCAGAAGGTGTTACCTACAACATCAAGTCCAGAGATGTTAAGATCACTGGTCCAAGAGGTACATTAGTCAAGTCTTTCAAGCACATTGACATCACCTTCGCCAAGATCTCCAACAAGCAAATCAAGTTGACTGTTCACTCTGGTGACAGAAAGCATGTTGCTGCTTTAAGAACCGTTAAGTCTTTGGTTTCCAACATGATCACCGGTGTTACCGTTGGTTACAAGTACAAGATGAGATACGTCTATGCGCATTTCCCAATCAACGTCAATGTTATTGATGTTGACGGTGAAAAGTTCATCGAAATCAGAAACTACTTGGGTGACAAAAAGGTCAGATTAGTCAAGGTCAGAGAAGGTGTTTCCATCGAATTCTCTACCAACGTTAAGGATGAAATCGTTTTAACTGGTAACTCTGTTGAAAACGTTTCCCAAAACTGTGCTGACATTCAACAAGTCTGTAAGGCTAGAAACAAAGATATCAGAAAGTTTTTGGATGGTATCTATGTCTCCGAAAAAGGTGTCGTTGTTGAAGAATTATAAATGTAGATTTAATTACATTTTTATTCATTTATTAAACAAACAAAAGAATTACGAATTTTTTTAACTTAGGATTATTAGAGGGTTTTTTTTTACATTTTTTTTTAAAGAAAAAAAATTTTCATTAACTAACTAGATAGACTTTTTTGTATATATATTCAAATGCCAAGAAACAAAAAAAAGTCATCTGGATGAATATTAAAACTGAGATATTTGTTATAATGCAGTCAACTAAAAATAAATTATAGGCATTTAACATATAATATGACAACGCTCCTACGAATATCTCATGAAGGTTTTAACATTTTCCAGTGACTAAAAATTTAATTGAAATAAACAAATTTTTTTTTAATTTTTAAAAGTTTAAAACTTAATAGGTTTTACTTTTGAAATTACCCACATCTTATAATTAAATTTTAGGTAATGCTTTTTTTTTTTATTGTTTTCGTGATATTTTGTCTTGAACATTTAAAATGTATTTAAAAGAAGAATAATTTATGTTCATGTTTAAATCAGAAGATTTAAACTTTAAATAAATCATTTCAACTTTTTAATAATAATGATAATAAATGTTGTTTGTCTTACTAGAGAGAAGGATAGAAAGTTTAATAACTTGGTTGCATTTTAATTGTTTACATAAACAATTAATTTATTTAAAAATTTTTTGAAAAAATGTTTTAAACATAGTGGAATATTCTATATGTAAACATTATTTTTTTTATAAAAAAGATTTACTTTAAATATATTAAAAAATAAAAATTACACATATATTGATACAATTTTATAAAGTAATTTTTTCATATAAAAATAATTAAACACTCTTATAAACTGTTTATAACAAGATTCAACTTTAGATTTAATTTTTTTAGTCATTCTCTGATTGTTAATTAAAAGAGATATACATTTATTCCTTCCATTCAATTTTATCAAAATTAAATAAACATGTATATATATATATTTTTTTCAAAATTTCGACCGATTTCTGGGATTACAAAGAATTAATATCCGCAATTGATTACATGTGCAAACTGGAATAAAAAAAAAAAAAATTTTTTTTTTTTTTAAGAGGGAGGTAAAAGAAAAAAAAAATTAATATTATATATATATATATAAAATCTTAACTTCTCTAATCAATTTTAAATAAAAAAAAAAGGGAGAAAGTGATGTAAGAAGAAGAGAGATAGAAATTTAATATATTATACTTTTTTATAAAGAATAAGGAAAAAACATTAGAACTTTTGATTACAAATTATCAGAAAATACATATTATAAGTTAAAACCAATATTCAACAATTGATTAAGGTGTATTATTATATAGTTTTGTTTTTTATTTAAAAAGAAAAAAAATAAAATAGAAACAACTTTTCTCAGTATTTCTTTTAAAATATCACTTCCTTTTGTTTGTTATATAAATTTTATTTTATTTAAATACATACAATGTTGAATCAAAGAGCCATTTCTTTGACAAAGAAATACTTTAACCAAAAGTTGTTGAATAAGAACATCACCAGAAATGGTGGTTTATTTGCTATAAAATCAACTTCTTTCCAATCTAAATTGTTTTACTCATCAAATTCATCTGATGACTTATTTATGTCTACTTCCAATGCTACTTACATTGATGAAATGTATGAATCTTGGATTAAAGATCCTTCTTCTGTCCATGCTTCCTGGAATGCTTACTTCAAGAACATGAAAAACCCAAGAATTCCTGCTTCCAAAGCTTTTTCTGCTCCTCCATTACAAAGTGTCGCTGTTGGTAACACTTCTATAGAAGCTGGTGCAACAATCAACAATTGTAAAGAAAACAGCAGTGATCCAATTTTATTATTACATTTAAAAGCTCAATTATTGTGTAGAGCTTACCAAGTCAGAGGTCATTTAAAATCTCACATTGATCCATTGGCTATCTCTTTTGCTGATGATAAGAGCAAAAAAATTCCTAAAGAATTAACTTTAGAACATTATGGTTTCACTGAACACGATTTGGATACTGAAATCACTTTAGGTCCAG
This sequence comes from Hanseniaspora valbyensis NRRL Y-1626, assembly GCA_001664025.1. Lineage (NCBI taxonomy): Eukaryota > Fungi > Ascomycota > Saccharomycetes > Saccharomycodales > Saccharomycodaceae > Hanseniaspora > Hanseniaspora valbyensis. Next base: position 22,792 of record LXPE01000031.1, read on the forward strand.
GTATTTTACCAAATTTTGCCTCTACTAAACCTAAAATGACTTTGAGAGAAGTCATCTCTAACTTAGAAAGAATTTACTCTTCCTCATATGGTATTGAATATACACATATTCCATCTCAACAAAAATGTGAATGGTTAAGATCTAAGATTGAAATTCCAAAACCTTACAGTTATTCTATTGAAGAAAAAAAACAAATCTTAGATAGATTGACTTGGGCTACATCTTTTGAAACTTTTTTGAGTACTAAATTCCCTAATGATAAGAGATTTGGTTTAGAAGGTTTAGAAGGTGTTGTTCCAGGTATCAAGACTTTGATTGATCGTGCTGTTGACTTGGGTATTGAAGATGTTGTTTTGGGTATGGCTCATAGAGGTAGATTAAATGTTTTATCCAATGTTGTTAGAAAGCCAAATGAATCTATTTTCTCTGAATTCCAAGGTAGTGCACATTCTGAAGAATATGAAGGTTCTGGTGATGTCAAATACCATTTAGGTATGAATTACAAAAGACCAACTACATCTGGTAAGTTTGTTAACCTATCCTTGGTTGCTAACCCATCCCATTTGGAAGCTCAAGATGGTGTTGTTTTAGGTAGAACTAGATCTATTCAACATTATAAAGGTGATGCCAAAGATCACAGCAAAGCTTTACCTATTTTATTACATGGTGACTCTGCTTTTGCTGGTCAAGGTGTTGTCTACGAAACTATGGGTTTAACTCAATTACCTAAATATTCTACTGGTGGTACCATTCATGTCATCACTAACAATCAAATTGGTTTCACCACGGATCCAAGATTTGCTAGATCTACCCCTTACCCATCTGATATTTCTAAAGCTTTCAATGCTCCTGTCTTCCACGTTAATGCTAATGATATTGAAGCCGTCACTTTCTTATTCCATGTCGCTGCTGAATGGCGTCAAACTTTCCACACTGATGTCATCATTGATGTTGTTGGTTGGAGAAAACATGGTCATAATGAAACTGATCAACCTTCTTTCACTCAACCATTAATGTACCAAAGAATCTCTAAACAAAAGAGTGTCATTGATGTTTACACTGAAAAATTGATTGCTGAAGGTTCTTTTGCTAGTGAAGAAATTGATGCTCATAAGAAATGGGTTTGGGAAATGTTTGAGACTGCTTTTGAAAAAGGTAAAGAATATAAGCCAACTTCTAGAGAATGGTTGACTGCTCCATGGGAAGGTTTCAAATCTCCAAAGGAATTAGCCACTGAAATTTTACCTCATGAACCTACTAATGTTGATGAAGAAACTTTGAAAAGAATTGGTAAACAAATTTCCTCTTGGCCAGAAGGCTTTGAAGTTCATAAGAATTTGAAGAGAATTTTACAAAATAGAGGTAAGGCTGTTGAGTCTGGTGAAGGTATTGATTGGTCTACTGGTGAAGCTTTAGCTTTCGGTTCCTTATTATTAGAAGGTTACCATGTTAGAGTATCTGGTCAAGATGTTGAAAGAGGTACTTTCTCTCAAAGACATGCTGTTTTACATGATCAAAAATCTGAAAATGAATACACTCCATTACAAAGATTAACTGAAGATTCTGAAAACTTTTCTATTTCCAACTCTTCTTTATCTGAATATGGTGTTTTAGGTTTTGAATATGGTTACTCTTTAACCTCTCCAAATGCTTTAGTATTGTGGGAAGCACAATTCGGTGATTTCGCCAACACAGCTCAAGTCATGATTGATCAATTTATTGCTGGTGCTGAACAAAAATGGAAGCAAAGATCCGGTTTAGTTCTATCTCTACCTCATGGTTATGATGGTCAAGGTCCAGAACATTCTTCTGGTAGATTAGAAAGATACTTGCAATTAGCTGATGAAGATCCGAGATATTTCCCAACTCCAGAAAAGTTACAAAGACAACATCAAGACTGTAACTTCCAAATTGCTTATCCAACCACACCGGCTAACTTATTCCACTTATTAAGAAGACAACAACATAGACAATTCAGAAAACCATTAGCTTTACTATTCAGTAAACAATTATTGAGACATCCATTAGCCAGATCCAACTTATCTGAATTCACAACTGGTGGTTTCAAATGGATTATTGAAGAAGATTCTTTGTTCGGTACTGAAAAGCTAGAAGCTAAGGAAAACATCAAGAAGGTTATTTTATTAACTGGTCAAGTTTACACTGCTTTACACAAGAAAAGAGAAGAATTGGGTATTAAGGACACTGCTTTCATTAAAGTTGAACAAGTTCATCCATTCCCATTCGAAGCTTTAAGAGATGCTTTCAACAGTTATCCAAATGTAGAAAACATTGTTTGGTGTCAAGAAGAACCTTTGAATATGGGTAGTTGGTCATTCGTTCAACCAAGATTGAATGTCACTTTAGCTGAAACTGAACATAAGGGCTTACAAGTTGAATATGTTGGTAGAGATCCAAGTGCTTCTGTTGCTGCTGGTAACAAGCAATTACATTTAGCACAAGAAGAAGAATTCTTGCAAAAAGCTTTTTCTTAATGTACAAAACATAAATGAGATGACAAAATAATAATAAAAAATATTAATAAAAATTCAGAGCAAAACATACATGCGTGTATCTGTATGAAACAAAGTTTTTATATAGAAGTATTTATTAAATGAAAGATAAAAAAAAAAATAAAAAAAAATGAAAAGACTTGAAATTGGAAATTGAATATGTATATAGTTTTTTTTTTTTTCGTTTACTGATATGAACAAAGTAATTAAAAAAAAAATGATGATACAACAAGATAATAACAATGTTTAATTAATAAAGATTGATAATAAAGTTATTATTGATTTTATTAATTTAAGATTCAAAGAACAAACAAAAAATTCTTTAAAATCACGTGTATAGCGATTTGAGATTTTTTTTTTTCTTTTCTTTTCTTTCTTTTCTCTCTTGTTCCGATGATTAGAGATCAAGGTGTGTTTTCAAATTTATAAAGGGGTAAAGTAAAACTTATATACAACAACTAAAGGTAAACCAATATTAAACATTGTTATATATATATATCTATTATGGTTGCTACTACACAAAAATATGCTTTAGTAACTGGTGCCTCTTCTGGTATCGGTTATGAAATGAGTAAACAGTTAGTTCAAAAACTAAACTATAAAGTTTTTGCTTGTGCCAGAAGAAAAGAAAAGTTACTTGAACTTCAAAAAGAATTAGGTGAAGATAAGGTTATTCCTTTAGAATTAGATGTATCTAAACTAGAAGATATTCAAAAGGCCAAAGTTCAAGTCTCTGCTGAACTAAAGGGTAAAGGTACTTTAAACTTGTTATACAATAATGCAGGTCAAAGTTGTACTTTCCCTGGTTTTGATGTAACACATGAAAATTTAGAGCAAGTTTTCAAAGTCAATGTGTTTGGACCAATGGACTTATGTAGAGAATTTGGTTCTTTTCTAATAGAAAGCAAAGGTATCATTGCATTCACAGGTTCCTTAGCTGGTGTTGGAATAATGCCATTTGGATCTGTCTATTCCGCTACCAAAGCTGCTATTCATGCTTATGCTAGAGTTTTACATTTAGAAATGAAACCATTTGGGGTCAAGATTTTGAATGTTATAACTGGAGGTGTTGATACTGATATTGCTGATACTAGACCATTGCCTGAATCCTCATGCTTCAATTTCAAGGAAGGAAAAGCTGCTTTTGAGTATAGACAAAAGATGGCTAAACATAACAAACCAATGTCTGCTAAAGAATATTGTTCCTCAATCATTGTTGATATAATGAAGTTGAGTGATGGTTCTGAAGATCCTGTTGATGTTTGGAGAGGTTCTAAAGTTGGATTGGTAAGATTTGTTATGGCATGGATTCCATATGCTATTTTAGAATGGGGCTTCGCTATAAAGTTTAAATTGAATCCAATTTTCAAAGCTGTCAAAAACGAAGAAGCCAATGCTAACTTAAGCAGACCCCATTTAGATTAACTAAATAAGAAAAATTCAAATAAATATATATATTATAAGTTTTATACGAATCAATGTTTTCTTATAAATCAAAATATTAAAGTCACAATTTTAAAAAAAAAAACAAAAGAAGAAGAAGAAAAGAATAGATACAGAACAATGTATAACAATAATGTTAATCTTGCTTTTTTAAAAATTAAAGTTATAAAATTATTATTATTAGATCAACAAATGATGCTGTGTTTATATTCACGTGATAATTTCTATTTTAAGCCATGATTTTACGGTGATTGCTTGACTTTTTTAATTTTGGAAGAGTGGCTGAGTTTTCCTCTTTTAAAACTTCAAAATTGTTGTTTATAGTAAAATCATTTTTTTTTTTTCACCCCAAAAAAGAAAGTGGTGAAAAAAAAAAAAAACGTTTTCCTACTGAGTGTAAATATTTTTTCCTAAAACGGAAATTACAATAAACACATCTTAAACATTTTTGAGTCTTAAAGGGTTCAGCAAAATTTTCAAAAGCCGTTCTGTGCGGTAGCTTCTAAGAAAATATATGTATAATTTTTTATTTTTTTTCGCAAACAATTCTGATGCTGGATAGTGAATATTTTCAATTTTTAGAAATTTTTTAAAAATAAAAATAAACATTGGAAGGGAAAAAGGAAAGTAAAAAAATTTTTTTGTTTTCTTTTTCTTTAAAAATACAATTTTGGTTCTTTTAAATTTAATTTTTGTTTTTTTTTATTATTTACTTTTAATTAATGAATTAATTACTTGTTTTTAAAGTTATTTTTAAGTTAATCTTTTTTCAGTAAAAAATAAAAAAATTGTAATGATATTGGAAAGAGAAAAAAAGGGAAAAGTATTTTTTTTAATATTATTTATTTAGTAAAGAAAGAATATTATTAAAAAAGAATTATAAGAAATATTCTAAAAAACCAACGAAAGATCTAAATTTAATAAAACAATTTTAACAATTTGTACAATCCTTTTTTTCTCAATTAAAAAATAAACTAAAATTTAATAAACGTTCTCACTTGAAATTAATATAAAAAAATATAAATCAATTCCAACTATTTACTTTCCTTAATATATATAAAATCAAATAACAAGTGTGAAATCAATATTGAATATAAAAAAAATAACAATAAGAAAAAAAAAAATTTACAACATTAAAACTTTTAATTGAACTTACCTGATCCTTTTAAAAAAAAAAAAAAAATGAAATTATCAACTTTATCCATTGCCACTGTTGCCTCCATTGCTGTTTCAGCTGCCAACACTGAACACAAGCATGACAGAAGAGCTATTGAAATCGACTATGTTTACGAAACTGTCACTGTTGACGCTGACGGTGTCACTTTGAGTTCTAGTAACCCAACCACCGTCTCCGCTGACAGTGGTAACGATGTTTCCAGTACCTTTGCCGTCTCTGACATTTCCACCACAACTTTGACTTCAGTTACTGCTTCTACTAGCTCTGCTGAAGAAGAAACTTCTACTTCATCTTCTGCCACCAGTGAATATGTTGCCCCAACCACTTCATCTTCTTCCAGTGAATACGTTGCTTCAACTACTTCCTCTTCAAGTGAATATGTTGCTTCTTCAACTTCTTCTTCTTCCTCCAGTGAATACGTTGCCCCAACCACTTCATCTTCTTCCAGTGAATACGTTGCTTCAACTACTACTTCTTCAAGTGAATATGTTGCTTCTTCAACTTCTTCTTCTTCTAGTTCTGAAACTGCTTCATCCACTTCTTCCTCTTCAAGTTCCGAAGCTGCTTCATCTACTTCTTCCACTTCTTCTGGTGGTATATATGGTGATTTAGAAGCTTATGCTGACCCAACAGTCAAATTCGAAGATGGTGTTATTGCCTGTTCCGATTTCCCATCCGGTAATGGTGTTATTGCTATTGACTGGTTAGACTTTGGTGGTTGGACTGGTATTGAAAATGTTGAAGACAACTCCACTGGTGGTGACTGTAGAGACGGTGTCTACTGCTCCTACGCCTGTCAACCAGGTATGTCCAAGACTCAATGGCCATCTTCTCAACCATCCTCCGGTGTTTCCGTTGGTGGTTTGTACTGTGATGGTGGCTACTTGTACAGATCTAACACTGACACTGATTACTTATGTGAATGGGGTGTTGAAGCAGCTTATGCCGTCAATGAATTGGATGAAGCTGTTGCCATCTGTAGAACCGATTACCCTGGTACTGAAAACATGGTTATCCCAACCTATGTTGAAGCTGGTTCCACTTTACCATTAACTGTCGTTAATGAAGAAACCTACTACCAATGGCAAGGCCAAATGACATCTGCTCAATACTATGTTAACAACGCTGGTGTCTCTTACGAAGATGGTTGTATCTGGGGTGACAGCAGTTCTGATGTCGGTAACTGGGCTCCATTAAACTTTGGTGCCGGTTGGGTTTCCTCTGGTAGCTCTGGTATCTCTTACTTATCCTTGATTCCAAATCCAAACAACAAAACTCCACCAAACTACTCTGTCAAGATTGCTGCCAATGACGGTGCCACTATGAACGGTGAATGTTACTACGCCGATGGTTATTACAACGGTGATGGTTCTGATGGTTGTACTGTCGCTTTGACTGTTGGTACTGCCTCTTTTGTCTTCTACAGCAGTTAGGTTGATTAAAAAAAAAAAAAAACCAAGCATATAGTAGGCATATTTTTTTAAAAAGAACAATAAAATAGAAATAAAATCTTTTTTGTACATTAAAATAATTTTTTTTTTTCAAAAAGAATTGAATTGATTAAATGGTTTTTACTAGCGTTGACTGATGATAGTTTTTATATAATATTTTTTGTATAATAATGACAAAGGAAGAAAAGAAAAAAAAGAACTATCTCTGCTATGTATTACCTATATATATATTTAATATGAAAATAATAATAAAAATAATAAAATACATTATTATTTTTTTTTTTTAAACATCAAAGTTATATGATTTTGAAAAAATATTATATATGTATATTTAATTAAAGAATCTCTTATTTTTTACCTTTTTTAGTTTGTTTTTCTTCTAAAACTACTTCTTCTAGTAGTTCATCACACTCTGGTTCATCAACAGACTCACCATCCTTTTGTTCCAAGAAGTTAACACTTATGAATCCATAGACTATTATGAGTACAAATAAACAAATACCAAATTTTAAAGTTAAACTGTATAATTCATCATCAGAGATCATTTTTTATTCTTTATATGTTTGTTTCCTGTTGGTTTTAGAATGTTTCTCTTTTTCTATCTTTTTTTATTAAAAAAAAAAAACTAAAGGATATGGATATGAATGTTTTACAGGTTTTCGTTATTTAATTTGTTTTCTTCTCTTAAAATCTTTTACTTATTATTTTATATTTCTTTGACGTGTTTTGCTGTTCAATTTTTTTTTTTTCTATTTAAAAAAAAAAAAAATCTAAATATATAAATTAATCACATGACTACATTTTATTTTTTTATGTAAAAAAAATATATATATTATAATAATAATAATTTCTACTTGAAATTTTTTATTTATTTTTTTTTTATGAATGAAAAAATGACTTTAATCAGAATATACAATTTAGTCTAAAACCAAGAAATAATATCTCTTCTATATATATACATACCAATGCTTTCAAATCTACATAAATATCAAGTGTTAACTAACACATTGAAACCAGTAAACAAAATTAATGCTACAACATATAGGAAATATGCATTTGTTAGAAAATATGAAGATGTTAAAGAGAAACTGAATACTAATAAAAAATGGAGAAATCAAAAGTCAAACACTAAATATATTAAAACTAACAAGAGCTATGAAGAAAAAATTGATAATTTTAACTTAGAAAATGAAACATATGAACAAAATTTTAATGAATTTTTAAAAGATACAGAATTCTTAGAAACAACACAAAAAGATGATATAAACTATAATAAAAAAAAAATAAAGATGATGACAAAAACATACCAATAAACAAAACTTCATGTGTTAAAACAATATTTAGAGAGTTTAAAAACTTTTCTATCTACAAATACACACCTATTGACTCTAAAGCTTTAACACATAAAGTAATAGAAAAGGGAGATATGATCTTAGAAGATGGTGTCAGAACAAAAGTGGATGCACATAAATATGTGAAATCTAAGCTGGATCAATTTTTAGGACCAAACAAAGAAGGAAGGTTGACTCATCAAAAGACTACTCAATTTTTAAGAGGGGCAGGTGAAGGATGGAATCCTAAAGGTAAAAAACTGACTGTTATGGAAATGGAGGAAATCAGAGCAATGAAAAAAGAGTTTGATGAAGAATTTGCTAGCAATGAGGGTGATGCTGGATTGGAAGGAGATAAACAAAAATTCAATTACTATGCAGTTGCTAGATCCTATGGTGTGTCTTATGAAGCTGTCAAAAGAATTTTGGCTACTAAAGGGCATTATAATAAATCACCTATTGCTTTGGAAAAAAGACTTGCAAGAGATGCTAAAAGAGCTATTGAATCTGTGCAATATAAAGTCAAGAAACATGAGCGTAAAAGTTAAAAAAAAAAAAAAAAAAAACATGTATCTATAAATATATATATATATAATTTGTAAATATTTGGCATAAGCTTGTATATAATCAATTCATTAAAATACTAATTTTAATTCACGTATAGTTTTATTAAAAGTATCTGCCTTTTTTGATAAATTTTCTTTGAAGACTTCTTTAGGAATTCTTTGAATTTCTGTCTCTTGAGCTACATGATCTGATAGTTCAGTGATTAAAGATCCTAAATCATTTGCACTATCTGTAATTCTATTTTTTTTGTTAATTTTAATTTTGTTGATCTGAGTGTTTATGTGGTTTAATTGGACTTTAATTCTAGCATGAGAATCAGTTTTTCTTTTCTCAATCAATTTTAATTTTTCAACAAAATTATGAAGTACTTGTCTTGTTTGAAGAAGGACTTTTAAATTAAACATTTTCCTTTGTTTGCTGATTATCTCCAAATTTGGTATTATGCAATTGTATGTGATATAATAAATCAAACACATTGTGATTGATGATATACGACCATATTTGATAAGTTTTCCCAGCACAAATGGAATTTTATTGTTTTTATAAAAAAAAGTGTCTTTTCTTTGTACAAAATCACTTTCTGTTGGCCATATAATTTTATCTTTTTGAATAGGCATTTGTTATAGTAAAAAGGGTATGGGATTTGGTGTTATAAAGATAAATCAAAGTGGTTTATAATTGTTGAGTAAGATATTTTTTTTTGATTAGATTGGATTTTGTTTACAAAAGGGAAGTTATCAGCAAAATCAAAAATAAATATATATATAAAAAACAGGAAAACACCAATACAAGTCACGTGAAATATTATCACTTCAGCTAATACTGAGAAAAATCACATTAAATCTTCAAACAGCTTACAAGATTATCTTTTTTTTTTTTAAAAGAAGATATTTAGCAAATTTTTATATTTAAGAACATTTTCAATATTCTATATATATTCATAAAAAACAATGATAATTAATCTATCTTTAAATTTTAAACTTTATATTACCTCAAAACAAATAAACTTTAAATAAAAAAAATATCTTTCCCTTGTTAAATGTATTCTATTCAATTTAAAAAACACATTACATAATTTCATCTTTTAAAAAATATAGTGTAAATCACTTGTATCTATTCCATTATATAATAATATATGTATATATTATATAATAGTTAATTGAATCTGCTTTAAATTAACTCATCCTATATATCTATATATATATATTTGTGTGTTAATGATTAATTAATCTATATTTTTTTATATTTCCATTTTCGGATATCTTTTTCATAAATATTCAGCCGTTCCAATACATTAACTAAATTTTTTTTTTTTTTTTTTTCTAGAAATTTCTTTTTTTTCTTTATTTTTTCGGTTTTTTGTTTAAGGTAAAAAAATAAAATAAAATCTTTAACGAAATTTTGTGAAAAAAAAATTTTCTTTTTTTTTTCTTTTTTCGTTCGCCACACATATATTAATTATAAATCAAACGGACAAAAAAAATATATATATATATAAAAAAATTATTAGATGATGTTGATAAATGTTTGATATATATATAATTTTCATAATATCATTAAAGAGTTGCGGTGAAATTTTTTATATAATTATATTCTTTAAACATAGTTTTTTTTCTCTTCTTTTTTGTTAACATATTACTATATTATAAAGAAACCATTCATTGAACCATATTTAACTAATACATAAATCCTTCTTTTTCTCTTTTTTTAAATATTCAATTAATAATAAAATGGTTGCTGAAACAGAATTATATGATGTCCTAGGTGTCTCTCCAGATGCTACAGATTCCCAAATCAAAAAAGCTTATAGATTAGGTGCTTTAAAATACCATCCAGACAAAAATGATTCTCCAGAAGCTTCTGAAAAGTTTAAAGAAATGTCTGCTGCATATGAAATCTTATCTGATTCTGAAAAGAGAGAATTGTATGATCAATATGGTAAGGAAGGTTTGAAAGGTGGTCCAGGAGGCCCTGGTGGTTTCGGTGCTGGTGGTTTCTCCGCAGATGACATATTCTCTCAATTCTTTGGTGGTGGCTCTCAAAGACAAAGAGGTCCTCCAAAGGGTGAAGATGTCGCTCACACTATTCAAGTCACTTTAGAGGAATTATACAAGGGAAAGACTTCCAAATTAGCTTTGACTAGAAAAATCTTGTGTAAGAGCTGTGATGGTAAAGGTGGTCCAGCTGATGCTGTTAAGAAATGTTCTTCCTGTGGTGGTCATGGTATCAAATTGGTTACAAAACAAATGGGTCCAATGATCCAAAGATTCCAAGTCACTTGTGATGTTTGTAGTGGTAAAGGTGAAATCATCAATGCATCCAAAGCTTGTAAGACATGTAAAGGTAAGAAAGTTGTTGATGATAGAAAGATTATGGAAGTTAAAGTTGATCCTGGTATGAGAGATGGTGAAAGAATTGTCTTTAAAGGAGAAGCCTCTCAAGAACCTGGTGTCATCACTGGTGACTGTATTTTCATTGTTAAACAAAAGCCACATGCCACTTTCAAGAGAGATGGTGACAACTTGTTATATGATGTCAAGATTCCATTATTGACTGCCTTAGCTGGTGGAAGAATCAATGTTAAGCACTTGAACGGTGATTACTTGGCTATAGATATCATTCCAGGTGAAGTTATTTCTCCAGGTATGACTAAAGTTGTTGAAGGTAAAGGTATGCCTAAACAAAAATACGGTGGTTTCGGTAGCTTGCTTGTCAAGTTTGATGTTGAATTCCCTAAGGACAAGTTTGCTTCTGAAGAGACTTTAAAGAAATTATCTGAAATTTTACCAAAATCTAAAGAAGAAAAACTTCCTGCTAATGCTAAAGTTGAAGAATGTATTTTAACAAATTATTCCTCAAGCCAACATGATAACAAATCTAGATCAAGAAACTACCATGATGAAGATGAGTATGAAGAAGAATACTATTCTTCTGGTGGTAGTGCAGGTGGTGCTCAATGTGCTTCTCAATAATTGTATTCAAAAAGTATTAAAAAAAAAAAAATTTATTATTTTTTTTTTTTAAATTTAAATTTAAAGATATAATTATCCTGTTAAATAATTGCCTCATATATATATAATAATAAGAAGTAATTAAATATAATATTATTTTTGCAAGAATTTAATGTGCGTTAAAAAACAAGTAGTAATAATAGAAAAGGTTATTTTAAATAAAGAGAGGTTACTTAATAAAACAAAATGAAATTATTATTAATTAAATTGTAATAAAATTGATGTGTGTGTCACATGACTATAACTTGAAAAATTATATATATATATATATATATATAATAATAATAATATAAATATGTGACTATAAAACTAAAACAATTATAGTATTCTGATATAAACTTAAACCATTATTAATTAGAAAATGTAATTAATAATAATAATCAATTTTCCTTTTTTAACCGCAAAAAAAATAAGGAGCTGACTACTATTTTAAACCCGATAAGAATGGAAATAAATAAATAAAAATCTCTCTTTAAAATGTTTTTTTCCTACTCCGTTAAAGGAGTAGGAAAAAAAAAATGTCTGAAAAAAAGAAATAACAAAAAAAAAAAAGTCAAATGACTAAAAAAAAAAAAAAAAACACCTCATGATTTTTATTTTATTTATTTTATATAAACATCATCATCTCAGATATATAGGAATGATTGAGTGAATTTTTTTCTAGTATAATAGCAAATAATACAAATCTCCTTTCTTTCAAAAGAAATAATTATATTATAATTACATTAATTTAAAAAAAAAAAAAAATAATATATATATATAATTTATAAATTATTCTTCTTAT
>LXPE01000032.1:0-34503 GCA_001664025.1 Hanseniaspora valbyensis NRRL Y-1626
AAAGTAAATAAAAAAAANAAAAAAAATTCCAAATACAGAATGAGCCACTCCTTGTAACAATTAAATATATATAGTAACCGGGTAAATATTTTTATTTGTTTTTTTTTTTTTTAATTCTATCCTTCATTACATTTATAAGAAAAAAAAAATTAATAGTTTAACGTGTATTTAACACTAATTATTTGATAAACAAAGGAATATAATATTTAAAACCATATAATTATACATACAAAGACATATATGAATATATACTATTTTATATTTTATTATGACTATTAAAGATAATAAACCTGTTATTAAAGGTAACACAATATTATTTGATAGAAAATTTATTCCATTACAACAAGATATTACATACAATAATCTTAATATTTTAAATGATGGTAAGATTTTTTTACTTGTTGATGATGATGAAAGTTCAATTGCAGCTAATCCCTCTGAACATGGTTTTTTATTGAATCTTCCCGGTTTAGATATTGAGAAACCTTTGAAAAATAGTAATAATGATCATTATTATACACTCTCTGAATTTTATCAAAGAAAACAGTTTTCTTTAAGTTGCCCTAAAGAAGATGTATTGAGTGTGAACAAGTTTTTGAAAATATCTGATCAATTGAATAAAGCTCAACCTTTAATTAACTCACAATATCAAACAAGTATTAGAAGAGTATTTAAAAACCAAAAGTATCCAATTATTTTAGTTTTAACTAATAATTTTAATATTCTATCCTTTGATTATAAAAATGATAATCTTATTGATCAAACAAATCATCAACATTTCAAGTTCTTACAAAATATTGATCATAAATTGGTTAATGGTGATGTATCTGATTTAAGATATAATGTTTTTTATGATGCTGTTTTTGATAATTTTGGTGATTTCTTAGCTATTAGTAACAGAAAAGGTGATATTTTATTATTCAAATTTAATGTTGAAATAAATCAATTTGAGTTTGTAACATCAACTAATATAATTCAAAATGGAAATGAAGAAGAAGATTTTATAACTTCTTTAAGAAATGTAAATATAACTGAACAGGATAATGATAATAATAATAATAATACTAAATTCCAGTTGTTAGGTAAAAGCAACAAAAATAAACTCTATAAAATCACTTTCAACCTTAATGATAACTCTCATAGTAGTGAATTACTTTTGTCAATAAAAAACAACAAATTTATGATAAGTGATTTTGTGAGTGTTGAAGAGAAATTTTTCTATATTTCAGCCAATAAACTATATGATGAAACTGATAAAGAGATAGCTTCATTTTCCAATTATGATTTGAAACAAATAAAATATATTCATTCTTTACAACAATTAATCATTTATTCAAACAATGAGTTGTACACTTTGGATTTAAATACAATGAAATTAGTTGAGACTCCCTTTGTAAATTTTTTAATCAAAAAATATAATATCTCCAAATTAGATAATCCTAATTTATCACTAAACATTCATGGTATTGATGTTACTTCTAATGAATCAATTTTGAGCGTTTTGTATAGTTTTACTGTAAATGGTGGTATGAGTTATGTAACCAGTTTCACTAGAGATATTTCTTTATCTATAATCAAGTTACAAGAAAATTGGGAGCTTTCTGGATCTAACTATAATGAGTCTGTAAAACTATGGTATTTCCAATATAAATTCTTTGGTGACAAACAGCCATCAAATTATGAATTTTTATTAAATGAGCAAAATAATTTAAATAATGAATTGATCAATTATGATCAACCATTTAGTTCTTTTATTATAGAAAACATTATTGAAAATAAGCATATGAAATTCAACAAATATAAAACATTGATTCAAGATACAAGTGTATTAAAATCATCACTGTACTATAAAATTTTAACTCATTTCTATAATTATGCAAAATTTAACAAAGACAGCTTGACTAGTCCAATAGATTTATTTTCTTTGAGTATGATTTCACGAAAATTGAATTTAGAACAAATAGTCGATACAAGTGATAAAGATTATGATTTTACTAAAGTCTTATTTAAAGGACCATTTATTGAAGAGACTTTTAATATTAATGAATGTCTGAAAGAAGATAAACTTGTGTCCAACAATGGATACCCATGGAAAGTTTGTTTCCTAACTTTACTACCTCTTTTAACAACCAATACCAAACATTGTGCTATAACAAATATTGACATTATAGATATTGATAAGGATTTAATATACAATGACTATGGATGGTTTACAAAGACAATTTTAGAACTACTAGGAAAAAAGTCATTTGTCAGTGATATTGAATATGTATAATGATAATAGAGCATATATATATATATATATATATAAACGCTTAATTTTTAGAAGTGAAAAAAGATTTCAAGTCAGAAATAATATTGGATTCATTATTTATTATAGAATCTCTTAACCATTTAGACAGTTTTCCTTTTATATTATGATGATTGAACCGTTCATCAATAAGAATAATACTAGCATAATCTTTAGCATGTCTTATAGATCTTCCAACAGCTTGGTTTACTTGTCTCATAACAATATTATCAATATACTCATTAAAACCATTTTTTAAATTCTTTTTTATCAATTCCATTTCAAATGTGAAAATATTTGGGTATGGAACACCTAAACAAATGACAGATCTAGCTAGATCATCTTCAAAATTTATACCTTCACTCAATTTACCTCCAAATACAGAAAACAAAACTGCTTCTGATCCACCTTCAATATGTTTACAATAAAGATCAAAAACGTTACTATGATTGTTAGTAGTACTGCTATTATTATCGTTGGTATTATTTTCTTTAAAAATTTTTTTGATTGAATTCAGTTCAGTCCAAATATCTTTTCTTTCATTATACCAAAATTTAAATAAAGTGTCTAGGTACGAATAACTTTGGCAAAAAATTATACAACCTTTGGGAACATTTTTCAAAAGTTTAATTAATTCTAATCCAATATCTGACATAAATTTAGGACTAGTTCTATTTGCTTGTGTGAATTTAAACTTTGATATGATATGACATTGTATATTATCACTAGGAATAACATGCCCAAGTTCTAATTTTAAAGAGTTTTCTTTATAAATCTGTTTATTTTCATTGAATATAATGTCAAATTGATTAAATGGCTGCATTGTTCCACCAATTAAAATCATTTTCAGGCATTTTGATATTATATTAGATACTGTTGTTGTAGGTGCAAATGGAAGATAGTTTAATTTATCATTTTCGAAATACCAAACACCATCTTTGACTTTATTGTTTGTTAATATTGTTAAAAATTTTATAAGTTTGAATAAAATAGGTGTCTTTGAGGTAGTTAAATTCTCTTTAAGCATATAAGATTGTAATTTTTGAGCAAGATTGCTAGTTTTCATAAACGATATTAAAGCATTATTGTTCATATTCAAAAATGGTAATAAATTAGTTGTCTTCTTATCTTCATAATTTTTTTTTAAATAATCAATTAATTGTTGTAATAATTTTTTCAATTTGAGAAGTTGAACTTTATTCTTTGTCGCTAATTTTTTACCAAATTTATTCAAATAAATTGTTAGTCCTTCAAGTAATGTTTCAACTTCTATTAAAGATATATTACATTTATTCATATCTATAAGCGTATTTACAAGATTGTGTGCTTCATCAACAATAACAATACTGTTAGACAAATCTATATTTAAATCATCCATGAATAATAGTTGATAAGGTAGAGTTACAATTTCAGCTGATTCAATTAAAGTCTTTATGCCATAATAAGGGCATTTTTTAAGTTCAAATCCAAGTTCATTCAAGTCTTCAATATCTAGTATATCTTTATAGACTAGTTCTGCAGGAAAACCTTCTGTTTTTGTACCATTATTATTATTATCATTTCCAATGTTTGTTGTTGGTTCTCTCAAATTCTTGAAATAAACGCATTTTCCATCTTTTCTAAGTTCTTGGCATCTATCATTTATCTTTTCCATAGACCAATTAGCAGTGTTGATATCTTTATTACAGCATAGTTGTCTTTTAGAACCTATTGGTAACAGTTTTATTCTCTCCTTTTGTGACAATAACTTAGAAATTGTATTATTATCTTCTTGAAATGATGATTTTAGTTTAACTTTTTTCAATTGATCAGCAAATTGTTGTAATTGAGAATGTGTTCTTGAAGCAAATATCACTTTAATTGGTTGTTTGGGCACATTTATATCATCATTTAAAAATGAATTATTTTTCAGTGTAGATGTGGAAGTAGTATTACTTTTTTTTTTGGGTCATTAATTTTTTTAATCAATTGTTGAATTTCTTCTTCTATAGTATCATTGGATATTAAAAAATCATCCTCATTTTTTTTTTCTTCTTTCTTCTTTTTTTAATATCATTTTCAATTTCAATATTAATCTTTCTTTTTTTCAAAGGTCTTGAATCTAAATTTGACAAATTTTTAATAGTATAATTTTCAATTTTATTTTCAAATTCTTCAAAAGGAGATATTTTACTAAACTTTAAACTATTCTCATAGGATGAAGTAATCCAATCTGGTTCATCATCTGATTCATCAAATGATTTGTTGTTATTTCCATCATTCAGTAAATAATTTAATTTATTATCTCTTATAAATGACATCACAGAACATATTAAAGAAAGAGTTTTACCTGTTCCTGTTGGAGATTCAAAAAACCCAATTTTGTTATTCTTTGAAGATAACAAATCTTCATATATGTTATTCATTAATTCCATTTGAATATCATAAGGTTCATAAGGATGATTATACTGAACATTTTTACTATTATTTTCAGCTTTTGCAACCATTTTTTATACCCCCCCTTTATAAATAGTACATACTTTGCTATTGGTTTAATTAAATCTTGTTTGTAATTTTTTCTTCACATTTTTTTTTTTTTGTTGATATATATATTTTTTTTCTTTTTCAAAGGTTTACGCGATGCTCTTCACCCGGTCATAATTTTTTTGTAATATCATATATATTATTTTTTTTTTTGCTTTAACCCATTAGAGAAAATGTTCCATGAACCCTTTTTTTCATTGTGTTTGTTTGATGTGTGGTGTGTTTCAGAGTGTCTTTTTTTGTTTTTTTCTGTTGAGTAATCAATTAATTATATTTCCTAAAATGGAAAAAGGTTTCATCAATTTTTTTTTTTGGAAAAATTTACCAAAGAGGAAAAAAAAAAAAGGGATATGTACCAAATCTTCTGCAGTAAAAAAAAAAAAATTAAAAAAATTAATGAAAAATCAGGGCTTCGGCAAAAGTTTAAAACTAAAAAAAAAAAAAAGATTACTTCAAAGGAAGTAAGTTCTTGTTTC
Organism: Hanseniaspora valbyensis NRRL Y-1626; assembly: GCA_001664025.1. Lineage (NCBI taxonomy): Eukaryota > Fungi > Ascomycota > Saccharomycetes > Saccharomycodales > Saccharomycodaceae > Hanseniaspora > Hanseniaspora valbyensis. The sequence goes on from LXPE01000032.1 coordinate 5,290, forward strand.
AAAATATTATAGTTCTTTTTAAACAATTCGTACTAAAAAAAAAAATTTAAAAAAAATTAAAACAATTTAAAATATCCTTGTTATAATTAACCAACAAGAAAATTATAACTCAATACTTTTATCTTTTTATTTTAATTAATTTATTTTTATTTTTTAAATCTTATTCTATTTTGTAATGGAAGATAACAGCAATAAAACACAAGAGTTAACACCAGACTCAAGTTTAAATGAGTCATTTGAACACGAAAATAAAAACCCTATAAAACATTCAGGATTTGGTATAAGGAAAAGATTAAGAAGTGGCTATAATAAAAGATTTGGTTCTATCATAAGTGGAAGTTCTAAATCAGAACAAGAAGATTTGGCACCTTCTCCTGTTGTGACAACAAGTAGCCCTAATTATTTTGGCAAGATAGGAAAAAATGTTTCAAGCCACCTTTCTGATAAACCCCCAACTAAAGATACATTGCCAGAACTAAATATAGAAAATAGTACTAATACTTCACTTTATATTTTGAGAAGAAACAATAGCAGACAAAACAGTAGAAGTAATTCATTAGTTAATAGTCTTTATTTAAATAATTTAAACAATGGAAGTATTGCTGGTGCCAATAATATTAACAATGATTTACAACTTAATACTAATAGTAATTCAGGACATAATACACCTAAAATGGGGCCAGAAACACCATCAATGATGACTCCTACCATTGGCTACTCTCATAAATTTCAAAACAGTGTTTCCTCTTTCTCTTCTGTAGACTTTGATATTAATAATAACAATGGTGGCCAATGCACCCCAACACCAACAACCACAAATTTCCCAAGTTATTTCCAAGCACCTATTGATTTAACTAATGATTTTATAAACATTTTCAAACAGGAATATGAAAACTATTGTTTAAATCCAAAAGTTACCCCATTTGATCACAATAATCCCCCACCAGGGGTTATTGAAATTATCTTCAAAAAAAGTAAATGGCATATTAAAGTTCAAAAATTATACATTTGTAAAAACAATAAAAATCAATTATCATTAGATAGCAACAACAATCTGTATAATACATTGAAAAATATATTGACAGAAAACAGTTATACTTCAAGAAGAAATGTATCAAGAGCTAATTCTGTAAGTTCATTCCAACTAGATATGAATTATCCTTTAAAGTATAGTACAAGTAATTTAGACAATAATTTGAATTTGGAAATGCAACAACAAACAGTATTCACACAACCGGATGGATCTTTTTCAACTTGTTTGTATAAAGTCAATGATATTATAATGGGTACTGAAAATGAAAATCGCAACGATAATAAATTTGAAAGTGATAAACTTCAACATAATGCAATTAATAGCGCCAATATTGTTCCATCCAACCCTATTCTCTTTTCTCCTAGAAAATTGAAAAGAGAAGAAAGTATTGAAACACATAAAATGGATAGTTTTGATAATCTACATATAATGGAAAAAAAAGAAAGTGAATTGTCAAGTATAGTAAGTTTAGAAGAGATTAAAGATAGTAGCAGAGGATTAGAAACTTCGACTGAACCACAATTTGTTTTAGAACAAGCACCAAAAATTGAAAAGAAAAGAAATTAAAAAAAAAAAAAAAAAAACATAAAATAAATAATTAAATAAGACATTTGAAAAATACAAATATGTATATCTATGTATATCTATATAAACTGTTAATGTAATAATAAATAACAAGAAAAAGAAAAATGAAATATTGATATATGTATGTATGTATTTTTTTTTTTAACTCGTTCTAGAGTTTAAGAACTTTTCTTTTTCCAAAAAAACAGCAGAAAAAATATGGTGTGAATCATGTGATTTGTTTGGAGTTTTTTTTTAATTCTTTTTTCAATTTTAAATTTCCTTTTTGGGAATCAATGAGTTTAAAAACTTTCTTTTTTTTTTTTTTTTAATTTTTTTACAGGTTCTTTTTTTTTTTTTTTGTTTTTTCTTCAATATTAATATATTATATTTGATTTTATTTATAAAATATTTAATTGTTAATAATAAATATATATAGCAAGTACCCAAACTGACATATATACACTGTTTAATCAAAAATGGAAGTTTATAATGCAGGTTCTAACTTTTTGGATTTGGAAATTGAATTATCCAAACTAAGAAAACATAAAAAATCTAAATTACAAAACCAAAAACATATAGCTATCATATTAGAAGCTGTTGAAGAAAACTTAAATGAAGCTTCACCAGGTAACTTATCTGTATCCAACTACATGATTTCTTTCTTGTCTTTATTAGATCAAGCTTTAGATGCTGAAACTAAGGAAATCAAAGATTTACAAATGGCTACATCATCAATGTATCTTTTAGACATAACTTTTAAATATGCTTCCAAGGCTATTTTAAGTGAAAAGTTTATTGATTTATTGGCTAAAGTTGGTCCATGTATCACCGATGAAAAGACAGATGCACCATTGTTAAAGTCTTCTATTGGTGCTTTAGAAACTCTTTTGGTTAGTCAAGATTTGAAAGCCTGGGTTAACAAGGAAAACTTACAATTGAATCCACTAAGAGGTTTAAATGCCATTTTGGAATTATCTCTAGACTCTAGACCTAAAGTTAGAAGAAGAAGTTTAGAAGCTATTGAAAAAATTTTATCTAATCCACCAGCCACTAAAAAAAATAACGATAATGATTTTGTAGAACATATTGCCAGTAAAAAAATTGTTGATTATGGTATTAATGCTTTAAAAGCTTTGATGGATAATAAAAAAGATAAAGAAACCACTAATTTACAAATTCAATTATGTAAACTTTTTGAAGTCATTGCTGTCACTAATCAATATCCAACAGATAAATTAGAAAAATTGATCACTTTATTGTTAAAGATTTGTAAAAATAATGAAAATGATATCTTTTTAATCTCAAATATTTTCCAATTATTTAACAAAATTTTTACTAATGAAGAAATGGATGTTGAAAATGTTTTGAAATCTGTAATTTCATTAAAACCATCTATCAGTGATGAACTTTTAGCTTCTAATTGGTGTGATTTAATTAGTAAAGGTTGTATTACTTTATCTAAAAAAGATAGACTATCATTCTTTAACAATGAATTAATTTCTACTGTTCAATCTCTAAAAAAATTTATGACTAGTGATAATGCTAAAGTTGTTAATAGATGTTATATTGCTTTAACAAACTTGTTAACTGAAACTATTCAACAAGAATTTTTAATTACTGAAGATTCTAAAATTGATGAAACTATTGATTTATTAGGTGCTGAATGTTTGGAATTATTATCATCAATTTCATACTCTCAAGCTTTAACTCACTCTTTAAACCTTGTTGCTTTAATTTTAAACAAAATTTCTTTGAAATCTGAAAATGCGAAGTTTATTGAAATTCTAAAGATTGTTGGTGAATGGAGATCTGATGAATCAAAAGCTAGTAATGAAAATATGGCTGGTTTAGAATTGGTCATTGGTGCTTTCTTAAAGAACTTAGGAACTAGACAAGTATTAAAAATTTTACCATTGAATTTACAAAAAAATTCTAAGGGGCCAGGAAGAGCTTGGTTGTTCCCATTAGTTAGAACATATACCAGATACTCCGAACTATCTATATTCATTAACGATTTCATGCCTGTTTTAGAAGTTTTCAATGAAAAAATGGCAAACTCTCCAAAGGAATCAATGGAAATGAAAATTTTTGAAACTATTGTTGATCAAATTTGGCAATGTTTACCAAGTTTCTGTTGGTTACCTCAAGATTTAATTCAAGTTTTCAATGATCAATTTGCTAGTGATTTATGTAATATTTTATACACCAAAGTTGAATTAAGAAGTTGCATTTGTCATGCTTTGAGAAACATTGTTGAAAGTAATTTAGTTGAATGTAGTGATTTATTGTACAGAGAAGAATTTTTCCCTAAGGAAGTTCAACAAGCTAATTTGAAATATTTGGAAACTACTAAAGTTGCTAATATGTTATCTGTCTTGTTTAATATTTTCTCTCAAACACATCCAACCAAGAGACATTTCTTATTAACTACTATTGAATGTTACTTAGATATTGCTAGTGATGCTGATATCAGTAAGACTTTCAACAATGTTTGTACTATGTTGAAACAAGAGTTGGATAAGCGTGATATCATGAAAAACAACAAAGAAGATTCTCCAGCTGCTACTTTAATGGATATTATTGTCACAATGATTAAGCATCTTCCTGCTGAATCATACAACATTTTATTCTCCATTTTCAATATGACTATCAAGTTGAAACATCAAACAATGCAAAAGAAATCATACAGAATCATTTCTAAATTGTCTGAATTAGAAAATGGTAAAACTGCTATTGCCCAATTTATTGATAATATTGAAGATTTATTAGTTGAAGAATATCCAAACTTGTTTACCAATGCTAGAGCTAGTAGATTACAAGCTTTGAAGACTATTGTTGAATTGTTACCAAATGATCATATGCATTTCATAGTCAACATTATGACTGAATTAGTTTTATCTACAAGAGATGTTAATGAAAAGACTAGAGAATTAGCTTTCCAAATTTTAATTTTGGTTACTGATAGATTCATCAATAACAAAGATGGTATTTACATTTTAGATTTCTCTAAGTTACCAGCTATTGAAAATGATGAAAGAGTAGTCATTGGTTTTAACAACTTGTTAGAATTAGTCTCTGCTGGTATGATTGGTGATTCTCAACATATGGTTTCTGCTACTGTAACTGCTTTCTCATGTATCTTCTATGAATACAAGGATCAAATCATTGGTGGTGAATACAACCAACAAATATGGGAAATTTATGAAACTATTGAATTATACTTAGACTCTAATTCTAAAGAAATTGTTAAAAGTTGTATTGGTTTTATTAAAGTAGTCATCTTAACTTACCCAATTGAAGATTGTAGACCAAGAGTCCCATCTTTGATTCCAAAACTACTGAAATGGTCTAATGAACATACTGGTCATTTCAAGAGTAAAGTTAAGCATATTATCGAAAGATTGATTAGAAGATTTGGTGAACAATATATTGAACAACATTTCCCAGAATCTGATAGAAAGTTGTTTACTAACATTAGAAAGTTGAGAAATAGATCTAAAAGAGATGCTCAAAAGGAAGATGAAGAACATAATAACAACAACAATGAAGAAGGAAATAATGATGCTCAACCACAATTAGGAGCTACTAAATCTAACAGATTTATGTCTGCTTATGATGATGTGTTGAATGATTCTGATAGTGATTTCGATGAAGATGTTCAAGAATTTGATGAAGAAGGTAACAAGAAAAAGAGACAAGGTAATAACAACAAACAATATATTATGGAAAATAAAGGACAACCATTAGATCTTTTGGATAGTAAGACATTAGCTCATATTTCCTCCTCTCTACCAAAGAAAGAACAAGCTAAGAAGAGACAACAATTCCAATATGATGTTGAAGGTAGAGTTGTTATTAATGGTGAAGAAACTAGTTCTAAAAAAGTTGAAGATGATCCATTAAGTAGTTTACCATCAGGTATCAATGCTTATCTAGATGCTGTTAAACAAGGTCCAGTAAGAGGTCAAAGAAATAAATTGAAGTTCAAGAAAGGTACTAGATCTGGAAATAATAATGAAGATGATGGTGATGATGATTTACCTGAAGACAATAAGTTAAACAAGAATAGACAATTATTAAAGAACAAGATTGGAAAGAAGAGACCTCAAAAGTATAAATCTAACAGAAAGTTATAGATTAATTTATATATGAATAATTATATATCTGAGAAATATTTTATTTGAGAGAAAAAAAAGAAAAAAAAGAAAAGATAAATTAAAAGTATAAAATTTTAAATGTATATATCAAAAAAATATTCAAGAATCTATTTTTTGTTTTAAAAATCATTTGGTTCTCCAAGCCAATTCAAATCTATTTCAACATCTTCTGAAATCGGAATATCTGGAATTTTCATATCATCTAATTCTTCTAATATTTCATCAACTTTATTATCAACATCATTATTAACATTTTTTTCTTCAAAAGAAAGTTTAAATTGTTTTCTGTTTCTAAAATCATTTAAACGTTTAATCACTTCATTTTGTTTTTCAGTTAGTTGGTTTTTTGCACCAGCATTAATAGGATAATTTGGATTATTATTATTATTATTATTATTAATATCTTCTTCAATTTCTTCCTCGTTCTCTAAGAAATTGAATTTTCTTTTTTTAGCAAAACTTAATTCTCTTAAAAAATCAGGAGCTATAATTGAGTCTAGCAAATCATTTTTTTCATTCAAATTATTCTCATTACTTTCAAAACATTCTTCAAGTGATTTTTTAATTCCTGAAAATTTATTATTTAAAACAGCAATCACTTTTTCTCTATCTTGTAAACTATTAAGAAAATTAAAAGTTATCCAATCCAAATTTTGATTTGGGTCTATATTATCAGGGATATTTAGTATTTGAATTGTCTCATCAACAGCCAAATCTTTCTCTCTATCATTATTGTTTTCTTTTTCTTTTTCAACTTGTCCTTCTCGCGTCTCATCATCTATAATATTGCTATTAAAAACATTAAGATTCTTTATTTTTAATTTTTTAGTTAAATTTTTAAAATCAAAGTTGTATACAGTATTCTCTTCAACCCATTTTTGAAAGTATTCAATACCTTGAGTATTTGCTTCTTCTATAACAGTGTTGTTTTTATTGTTTGTAGAATCTTTAATTTGTAAAACTGTTTCATCAATGTTGTAATTCTTATCACATATTATATTAAACTTGTTTAACAGAAACCTTAGATCTGATAATAAAACTTGTTCTTCACTACTATTATCATTGCTGTTCATTATTGTACCTAGTTCTTTAATAAAACTTTCTATTATTTTGAGATGCAAATCTGTCAAATAGTTTAATAAGAATCGACTTTCAATGCCATCAAATCCACAACTCTTTAATATTAAACCCATATTTCTAGTCATAAGCTCTTTAAAAAACAAATCACTACTAGAAGTGTTGTTATATGATAACTCAGATGCAGACATTTGTAATATCAATAATAATAATGACTAATATTGTTTTTGGTAGTTGTGTTGTTTTTTATTTCTAAAAAAGGTTAACATTGAACAAAAAAAAAACAATTACTGTTTTTTTTTTAATAATGATAGCTTTTTGTTTAAAAAAAAAAAGAAAAAAATTAGTGAGAAATGAGTCTTGTGACCAAAATCTTAAATTCTCAATTTTTATTGTTATAGAATTTATTTATACTCAAATACTTTAAATAAAAACAACATTCAACCTAAACAAAAAGCAATATTTGATATTATTGCTTTAGTTTTTAATGAAATAGAAATGACAGTTACCATTACAACATATGATGAGTATAGAGAAAAAGTTTTAAAACTTAGAGATTCTTTACTTCTTCTTCATATTGATGAATTGAATAAATTTTATAAACACAAGATAAAATTTGTAAATATGAAGTATATTGAAAGTATAACTACAAACAACGAGAAATTTGAAAGTCTTGAAAACATACATTTAACTTTTACTGATGTACTCCCCAATCACAACAATGTTATTCAAATGTATATGAATGTGTCAGGTTTTCATTCATATACAATGGCTTCTAGTTCAGAGCCTCTTTTACAAAACGGAATGGTTTATGAGATGTGGTGTCAATGGAGTTTTGATTCATCTTTAAATGAATATATATTGAAAATACTGTTTCTAACAAAAGTTTGATTTCAAAGTTTAAAAAGAATACTTTTTGTGTTTTTATTTATAAATTGTATTAGTAGTTTAAACCAATCAATTTACATACTGTGAGTTTGTTTACACTAGTGTAAACAAACTTTGAAGAATGTTACCCGAACATGTTTTCTATATATTTCATATTTTACTAGTTAAATCAGTTCATATATATTGTTACATTCATTTAAAATAAAGTATTAAAAAAAACAATATAAGATAATGTAATTAAAAACAATTATAATAAAGATTAGATAATATGAACTTAAATTTTTAAAATTTAATTTTTTTTTAAAATGTTTACATTTTTAATTATATCAACTTTTCTTTAAGAAAAAAAAAAAATATATATATATTTAAACTATAAAATAAAAACTATAAAATAAAAATACATATGTAAACATAACAATAATTTTAAAACTATATCACAAGTCTTTATTATTATTACTTTTATAATTTTAATTCTTTAAAATTATAATATTTTAAACTATTTGATTCTGTGTGTGTGTAAATATATATATATATATATATAAAATTCAGTAGTTTAGGATTTAACCACTCTGTACCACATTTTTACTTAGTGTAAATTTTGCTCTATTTAAATATTTTTATGGTTGCATGAATTTTTGGTTGTAAAAAAAAAAAAAAAAAAAAAAATTTTCCCAAATATATATTTATAAAAAAAAAAACATTAATACTCTGAAATCTTATTATTATTATTATTTTTTTTTTAAAGGGAAGACAAATATTTTAAAAATATATTTTAATTCTTAAAGAAAGACAAACTATAATATAACCATAGTGTATTGTAATCTATAAAACTAATTTTAAATATATATATATAATATAATAAAACAAATGTCTTACGCTCAACACCCATTGTCTGAAAGTGAAGTTAATGATGAATTAGTTAAAATGCAAAACTTCATTAAGAAGGAAGCTGAAGAAAAAGCTAAGGAAATTAGATTAAAAGCTGATCAAGAATATGAAATTGAAAAACAAAACTTAGTTCAAAAAGAAATTTTGATTTTGGATGAACAAAATGCTAACAAATTGAAAAAACAATCTTTAGAAAATCAAATTGTTAAATCTACAGTTAACAACAAAATGAGATTAAAATTGTTAGAAAGTAAGAATCAAATTTTGAATGATATTTTTGAAACTGCTTTGACTGGAATAAAAACAATCAATGGTAATAAGAAACAATACACTGAAATCTTGAAGAACTTGATTTTAGAAGCCCTATACAAGATATTAGAACTTTCTTTTATAATTAAGTTGAGAGAAGAAGATGTATCTTTGATTAAACCAATTTTGAAAGATATTGAAACTGAATACTTACAAAAGACAGGATTACCAAAAGTTGAATTAATCATCAGTGATAACGAATTTTTAGTTCCAGAAAACGTAGGTGGTGTTATTGTTGCTAATAAGGAAAACAAGATCTCTGTTGACAATACTTTTGAAGAAAGATTACAATTATTGAGACAAGAAAGTTTGCCAGCTATCAGAACTGTTTTAGATTTATAAAACAAGGAAAATTAATGACAGATAATGTGCTAAAAAAGATATATATGTATATTTGATATCAAAATCATAATTAATTGTAAAAAAAACAAAAAAACAGTTATATATTGGTTAAAAATCATTTTTTTAAAAAAAAATAATAAAAAATACATAAAATTAGACCGTTTATTTCATCATTTAATTCTCTAGGTTTTATATTTCTACATAAAAAAAAATAAAATATAGTAAGAAAAATAACGACTTCAATGAATCTTGAGTGGAGCTAAAATTTGGTTAAGACTATTATAAAGAAAGCTCGTTAAGTGTGAAATACAAAATTAAAATAAAAAAAAATGTTCACAAACAAAGAACATATACAATAATGAAACCAAAGAAAAAAGGTGTATTTGAGGGTAATACTAAATATATTATAACAACAAATTAATTAAATAAAAAAAAATGATTATTAAAATAAAAATATTGCTTTAATTTAATTTCTTGTTTGATTTAACTATTTTTTTAAAAAATGTATATATATATATATATACTATTTTTATAGGATATAATATCTGTTTTTTGGTGAACTACAAAATTAAATTTTTATTTTGCGTTTAGCATCTGACCAGGTCCTTAGTACTAACAAATTATAGTAGCTGCAATAAAAAAAAATAGCAGTAACAATAAAAAAAATAGTAGTAGCAATATCTAACCTGATGAGCTTATATTGCAGTCGATACCACAAAAAATATTCTCCAAAACATCACCCTTATACAAAAATCACAATCAGTTCTTTTTTTTTCTTCTTCTGACTGGTAGGACTTTTTTATAAGTACTGTGATTAATAAAAAGGGGTAAATTTATTTGTTGAAAACTTGATCAGCATTAGGGATTTGCGGAAAAAAAAACAAAATTATTTAAACAAGACTTGACCCTTCCTGAAATAAGATTTAAATTTTTTTTTTGTTTCTATATCCTAATATGTAAATAAAAAATAGTTTAATAAAAACCATCAAAACTACTTCATGAGCATAAACTAAAAAAATTTACTTCAGTAGCATAAAAATAATTATAACTAACACAAACCTCCACTGCTATATCAATATTACAGCTTATCCTTGAGATATAATTGCAAATTAAGTCAGACTATTAGACAAACTTTATTCTTCAAGTTAAATCTCCCATTGTTTGGTTTTAAAAAAAAAAAAATTAAAAAGAAAAATAATTCAAAAAAACCACAACAGTTACAATAATAATGGCCAAGTTAAGTTTTTACTCTATACTAGCAACCATTCCAGCTTTGCTTGCTGCAACAACTATATACAATGTCGATATGAGTTTCCCTTTATTTGACCGCTCACACACATTTTCAGATGCCGAAATAACTAATGTAACAACATGCTTGTTGTCAAAGAACCAAACTAAAGTTGCAGTAGATTTGGTAAGTTCTTCAGACACTAACAGCTATACGATATGGTATGATGCTCCAACTCCAGAAACTTCTATAGTAGACAAGGATATTTCAAAAGCTCTTATTGAATGTTTCAAGCTGGCTAGACCTCAAGATGATTATGAAACCGAACCTTATGGTGGGTATGCAGTTCTAGGTACTTGGGATGATGAAGTAGAACTTCAAGAGCATTTCGCTTATTTCAATTCAGAATACCCAGAGGACTTTGAATTTCATGATTCAGACTATGACTCTATGGACGGCAATTACTTTAATAACACCGATGCCCTGATACATACACAGAATTGGCTTTACACTACAAACCACTATAACACATGGTGGTAGCAACTTTGTCTAATATTCAGACTTAGTTTGCAATCTTAGGATCTTTTAAAAGCTATAATTTTCTTAAATCAGTGGATGTATTTTTAAGTTACGTATAATTATTTAGTTTACATATAGATCATGATTTAAATAAATTAATATATGCATTGTTTTAAATAATAGTTTAAACTAAAGTTATTTGATTAATTACAATTATTGATCTAACTAAATCTCATTTTATATCCGTCATGTAATTGAATATTAAGTCCGAATGCTAGTCATCCTATTTTATTTATTTATTATATTTCTTTTTTTTTAAATTTTTTTTTGGTGTTTTTCGAAATACAATATATTTTTTTATAAATACTTGATTTAATAAAAAAAACACATTAAATAGAAACCATTATAACTGTTGCTTATATAAAGTAAGTTTCTTCATTTAAATATTTGCTGCTATTTCTACATTTCAACAAGGGTTTCAAATTAATATATACTTTTGCTTGGAATTCAATTACAATGGCAATTAGTTCTTTAGAAATACCAAAAACTAGGAATAATAACAATAATAATAGTCAAACAGATAATTCCATGGGAAATATTTTTTCTATAAACAATGAGCCTACAAAACAAGCATTGTGGCAGAAAATTGTACATTATTTTATACCATATGAACAAACTGTTGAATACTCTAGAACTTCTTCTCCTTCATCATCAAGATCAAGTTCAAGAGCATCTTCTTCCTCTTCCTCTCATGAAAACAACAACAACAACTACAACTCATTTAATCTTGATCAAAACATCAAACACAAGAGAAAGTATGATTTAGATGAACATTTAAACTTAAGAACACCTACAAAAGCTAGAAAAATAGATTTTAATGAAAGTACTAAAGATTTAAGAGTCAAAATAGGTGCCAACAAAATACAACAAAATAATAATTCTAATGAAAGAAATGTTTTTAATTTTTCAAAAATATCTATCAAGAATCCTGATAGAAAGAATAAAAATTATAAGACAGGATATAAACTATTAAAATATAAAAGAAGTCAAAATCAAGATAATGATAGTTCTAATGATATATGGAGATCTTTATCATTTATGCATCAAAACCAAGATGCTAAAGTTCCAACTTTACAAAAAGATTTATCTCATTTAGATAATGATCCAATAAACAGCAAAATGATTAATTCTATCAAAGCTACTTACCAAAATACAGTAAATAAAAAAAGTAATATTAGTAGTAATGATGATGACGATGAAGATGTAATATTTATTAGTGAAAGAAAAATTCCTGTATATGAAAAATTAAATAAAAAATATAATGATAGATTAGTATTTGACAAAAAATACTTTGAATTAGTATATCAAAAATATTTATCAGTTTGTGAAGATCAAAAGAAAGAAAGAGATGAGTTATTAACATCCAAGATAGTGTCAAAAGAAACTATACTACCGAAATTGAGTGAAAAGCAATTAACCCAAATAAGAAAAGAATTTAACAAAAGCACAAGACAAACAGTTAGATTATCAAACAGATTCAAAATAGACATATACAACACAGATTTAGCTACATTAAAACCAGGTCAATGGCTAAATAGTACAATCATTGAATACTTTTTGAAAACTTTAGAAGCAGAAAATGATAAACTTGTAGCATTCTCTCCATTTTTTATAACAAAACTATCGAATGATGGTTTTAATTCAGTAAGACGTTGGTTAAAGATGAAAAAGAAAGATATCATGAATTTAGACAAAATCCTGATACCAATAAATCTAAATGAAAATCATTGGGTCTGTTCAATGGTTGATTTTAGAAAAAAACAAATTGTATATCTAGATTCTATATGTAATAATAAGAATAGATCAAGTTTTATTTACTTGGAAAGAATTAAAGAATATGTTATAAAACAAAGTGACAACAAAATTGGTCAAGACTTTGAAATTAAACATTTGGAATGTCCACAACAAAATAACGGGTTTGATTGTGGTATATTTGTTTTAATGAATTTACTACAACTAGCAAAGGATTTCCCATTTATCCTAACACAAAAGGATGCTTCTTCTTTTAGATACCATATCGCTAATGAAATTTTGACACATGGTGTTTAATATATATAAGTTAAAAATATTTATATAGAACTGTAACAATTAATGAATTGAGTTTGAAAATTTTTTAATATTTCTGGATCACAATCTGTATTATTGCTTTGACATGTTTTTTTATAATTTTCAATTTTACTAAGTGTTTCATTGATTAATTGTATTCTTTTGAATTTTGTTAATTCTTTGTTATTAACGATTGATTTATTTTTATCAAATAAAATGGATGAATTTTTAATAAGTTTACTAATTTCATAACTTCTTTTAATTATTTTTTTATCAAATATTGAAGATGCAAGTTTTAAACCATAATTTTCAATACTATTTTCCTTTGGATTTTCATTCAATCTGAATGTCATATGTAATTTATTATCATTATTAGTTTTATTTACAAGCGTGGTTGTACTTATATGTTTGACTGTAGGTGTCGCTTGTAAAAAATCAGGAATTGTATTGAAATGAGTTGCTAGTATCGTGTAAACTTTACATTTTAAAATATATTTTATAGTAGCTAAACAGATAGCAAAACCATCTCCTAAACTTGAACCTCTTCCAAATTCATCAATTATAAGTAATGTTGATGGTGGTTCTTTTATTTCAGTTTTATTTTTTAAATCATGTAAAAAAGAACTGATTTCTTTTAGTTCAATTTCAAAGGTTGAAGAGTTGATTTCTATTGTATCACTACATAATCTTCCATGAAATCTTTGAAAAATAGGGAAATTTGCACAATCACAAGGTACAAAAGAACCAATCTGTGCCATGATACTTAATATCAAAGTTATTTTTAAATAAACTGATTTCCCAGATGCATTACAACCAGTTAAAATTTGAAAACTACTAACTCCATTAATTAAATTAGTATCATTTGGAATATAATTTTTAATTGTTTTTTCAAGAATTGGATGTCTTCCACTTTTAATTATTAAATCAGAATTAATAAATGATGGCATACAATAATTTTTGTTTTTTTTGGCATGAAATGCTAGTGAACATAAAAAATCTAACATTGCTATACTTTCACTAAACATAAATAATGAAGCAATATAATTTGAAATTTCGTTAATACATTCAACCACCATTTGTTCACTAATAATTGATATTTCACTCATAACCTCAAATAATCTAGTATTAAGTTTCATGATTTTCAAAGTTGAAAATTCAAAATAATTTTTATTTTTGTTATTTCTATTAATAAAAATGGATGGCATCATATCACTATTTTTATACATTTTTAAGTCTTTTTTCAAAATTCTTAAATAAAAACCTTTATTATCATCAAATGAATAACTTATTGTGAAATTATAGTTTTCATTTAAATTTTCAACTTCTTGTATTATTTCATCCATTAAATTTTGATACAAAGTTCTAGAAACATCTAAAAAACCATTGCACCCACTTTTTATAGCATATATTCTTTGATTTTGAAATTCAATTTTAGAACTTGCCCAATGAGTATCTTCATTGATACAACTTTGTATAACTTTTAATATTTTATGAATGTCTTCATTTCTTAAATTTTTTTTAATTTCAGTTAATATTAATAGTTCAGAATTTTCTTTTTCAACAAACTGCAATACTTGACTAATTTCTAAAAAATATTCTAAAGATGTTTTTAAAGAAATTACAAAATTAATCATTTCATTTGGTTTTAAGTAGACACTATTTCCATCTACATTATTCCCAATTAAAAGTTTACTAAAAAGAAAATCTAAATCACAACATTGTTGCAAATATTTTCTAATTTGTGAAAGCATATTATGTTTCTCACTTTCAATAGAATATATTAAATATTGGACACAACTTAATCTTAATTTAATAGATTTTTTATCTGTTAATGGTTGTAAAAGATTATTTTTCATCATTCTTTTACCCATTTTAGTAACTGTGTGATTTAAAAACTTAAATAAGTTCATACCGTTTCTTTCAATTGTATTTTCTATAAGCTCTAATGTTTTAATAGTTTTTGAATCTATTAAAGCTGTCTTTTCTGTTTGTTTATATTTAATTCTAATCTTAGTAAATTTGTTTTTTAAATCACCATTTCCATCAAAAGAATGTAAATAATATTCATATAAAGCAGCCAATGAACACAAAGCCCATGATTTGTTTTCAAATTCTTTTAAAATATTAGCTTTTTGGTTTAATTTATCAATATTATTTGTTATCAAGTGTTTTTTTAAGATTATTATACCGGCTTGTACACTAAACATTTTTACTGGCAAAGATTTGATATCAATATTTTCTGAAAGATTATTTTTTAAAATTTGATAGAGTTTTACAGGTATTGGCTTTACAAAATTTTCTGGAACATACACTTCCAATGGTGTATACACATTTATGTTATGCATTGTTCTTACAAATAATTGTGAGTCAGTGTATTCAGATGCAATCATTTCACCATTAGTTAAATTGAAAAAAGATATACCAATTTTACCATTTAAATCATTAGGAATTTCATATATAGAACAAAGTATTCTATCATCAGATGAAGCCAATATACTAGAAGCTGCTGTTGCTGGCCCTGAAGTAGATGTACCGGTTCTTAATCTATTTGACATTAAAGAAGAAGCAGAAAACAAAGATAAAGCATTACTTTTAGCACTTTTCCTCCTTGATACCAGCATGCTTTTGGATAAGCCTCTTGATAAATCTGAAACAGCTGATCCTTGATTAGAATATTTACATTTTATTTTGGATCTAGATTCTGTTTTAATTTTCCTAACTCTAATATTTTGATTAATTTTAGATTCCGAAAAATTTATACTTGCTGTTGTAGTATTATCTATTGTTTGGTCTTTTAACCTCCATCTTCCTATAAAACTATTTTCTTTAGCTGCAGAAGTGTTGTTACTCATTGCTAAAAATTGAAGTTTTTTTTTTTTTTTGGATATAAATATATTTTTTTATTTATTAAAAAGCTAATTTCATTTCTAGAATGTAAATGAATTTTTTTTTGTTTTTTACTGTCTGATTAAATAAGTTTTTAATTTTGGTAAAAAAATAATTGCAATAAAAATTTCCGTTTTCAAAATTGTTACCTAAAATAGGAAATAATACTAAATCGCGGTTAAGTTTCAATGGATATAAGTATATATATATTTTTTTTCTTTTCAAAATATTTCACATGGGGTGGTTTGTTGATTTAGTGAAAAAAAAAATGAAAAAAAGAAAAAAAAAACACAATTTTTTTTTTTCACATACTATAATACATTATATAGAAATAAACAAAAAACACTTTATAGAACAACCAAAATTTATGATACATAACAATTACATATAGAAACAATGGATTCTCAAAATGGACAAAAACCCAATGATACTAATAATACAAATGCAACTAAAAAACAAAAATCCAATAAAAACGAAACTAAAAGCAAAACCACAAGATTTAAAAAGACACGAAAAGTTTTATTAACTGAAGATGTTAAAAAAATCAATCATATAAAGAGTGAACATAAAAGGAGAAATTTAATGAAACAGAAACATATAGAATTAATAGCAATTGTTCCGAAATTAAATCTATCACATCCTATATATGCTGATGAAATTCAAAGAATCAAGACTGGTGAAGAGTTATTAGTGAAAAGAGAATATGATCCCGATTTAGAATTTGTTTTAAATACTAATTTAAAAAATACTGATCCAGAAAAACAACTTGAAAAATTTGAGCAAGCAATACATGCTGAAAGGTCTATCTACAAATTATCAAAAGAATATTTAGAAGAACAATATGAACTCAATACAAAGTTAAAAGAATATATTAAATACCTTATATCCACCAGCCAACTACAAGAAAATGCTGAGCTAAAAGCAGCTTTAGACCAAATAAAACCATAATAATGGACGCTCTAATTAATCTATATATTCTACAAAATGTAATAACAGAAATACTAAAAAATTTACATGGTTTAAATGATCAGGCATCATTTAAATCACATGATTTATTTTTTAAAAAATTTCAAATTTTTTTTTTTCATCTTCTATTATCAACTAAAGTTTAAAAAGAAGGGGGAAAAACTCCTTTCTAAAATTTTTTTCTTCTAAACATTTTAACATAAAATTAAATTTTTTTTGTTTTTTTTAAAAAAAAATTATAAGATTTAACAATAACCAACTCAAATTCATTCAATAAAATGAAGGAAAAATTAACTGCTTTAGATTTAGAAGTTTCAGTTAATGAACTTGAACAAAATTTAGTAGGTTTAAGATTAAACAATATTTACAATGTTCAAGATAATAATAAACAATTTTTATTGAAATTTCAAAAACCAAATGTTAAACAAAACTTTATTATTGATTGTGGTTTGAAATTGTATATTACCAAATTTTCTAGAAACACCCCAACTACGCCATCTGGCTTTATTGTTAAATTAAGACATTTTTTATCTAATAAAAAATTGACCGGTTTAAAAAAAGTTTCTAATGAAAGAATTATTGTTTTACAATTTAGTAATGGTATGTTTTATTTAAGTTTAGAATTTTTCAGTAGTGGTAATTTACTTGTTTTGGATGAAAATTTGAAAATTTTACAAGTATTTAGAGTTAATGAAGAACATAATGTAAAGATAGGTCAATATTATAATTTGTTTAATCCATTGGAGCTATTTGATGAAGAAAATAAAACTAGTAACAATATTAATAACCTAGTTTCCTCATATTTAGCTACTGACTTAAACAATATTAATGAAAAATATTTAACAAATGTTTTTAAACAAGAACAAGAAAAAATTAGTAAATCTGAAAACATTAATAATAAAAAATTTAAGGTCCTATCAATTTCTAAATTATTGTACTTAAACTATCCAACGTTAACTAACCAGCTAATTCAAGATAAATTAAAAACAGCTGGATTTAAACCTAATGAAACTTGTGCAAATTTTTTTGATGCTGATGAAACAACAATTCAAAGTTTCTTAAAAGTTTTAAAAGATTGTGTCTTTGAGGTTAAATCTGTTTTAGAAACAGATACAAGTAAAAGAGTTGGTTATTTAACAAAAATTAATAATCCAACATTCTTGGAGTCTGAAGAAGAAAATGATGAAACTAATCCAAGATTTTTATACGATAGTTATTCTCCTTTTAAACCATCTGGTGATTCTACAGCTAATGATTTTGATGAAGTTACTGGTGGGTACATTTTTGCTATTGATAAATTTTATTCTACTTTGGAATTATTAAAGACATCTACTAAAACAAACAATTTTATATCACAACAAAATAAAAAATTAGAACAAACGAAAATGGAAAATGAGAAAAGAGTTCAACAATTGGATGAAGTTAGTGTTTCTAATGAAATCAAAGGTAATACTATTATTTCCAATATAGAGATTGTTGAAGAGTTGATTGAAATCATAAAGACTTTAACAATTAAAAATCAAATGGATTGGAAAGCAATTGAACTTTGGATTCAAAACCAACAGAAAAAGAAAAAAGCTACAGATCCTATTCAAAATATTAAATTCCCACTAAATTTAGAAGAAAATAAACTTAATATTGTTTTACCTATAGACAGATTTGATAATGATGAAGAAGAAGAAGAAGTTTCATCATCAGACTCAGATTCATCTTCTGACAGTGATTCTTCAGATTCAGACTCTGATTCTGATAACGATAGTGATTCAGATGATGATGATTTTAAAGTGAACAGTTCTCAAAAACAGAAGAAACCAAAGAAAGAAGTCAAGAAAATTAGTATTTGGATAGATTTCACTTTAAGTGCTTATACAAATGCTTCAAACTACTTCCAAGTTAAAAAAGAATTACAAACTAAAAAGACAAAAACATTAGCTAATCAACAAAAAGCTATGAAGAGTATTGAACATAAATTTAACAAGAACTTAAATAAAAAATTACAAAAGGAGACTCAACCATTAATAACAAAATTGAGAGAACCATTTTTTTTCCAAAAATTTAACTGGTTTTTAACAACAGATGGATACTTAGCTATTTTATTAAATGATGATATGATTTATTGGAAGTATGCTGAACCAAATGATTTTTATTTAAACAGTAACAATACAATATCTTCTAAAAACTCCCAAGTTCTTATCAAGAATTTAAGAAATGAAGATACTTTGTCTGAAAGAGCTATAGTAGAAGTCTCTCAATTTTCTTTAGCTGGTAGTGAAGCTTGGTCCAAAAAAATATCTTCTGCTTCATGTTACTATTGCAAAATTGATAATATAAGTAAATTTGCAAATGATGATTTTAAAAAGAATGGCGTACTTGATAATGCTAAATTTTACATTAAAGATGAATCAAAATTAATTAATTTATCCCCAGTTCAATTAGTAATGGGATTTGGTTTATTATGGAGAAAGAAGTTAAAAGACAGCAATGTTGAATATATTGAACAAGCTGAAGAAAATTCTATATCTGCTGCTCCAACTGATGAAGAGATTAAACAAGTTATGGAGCAAATTGATTCAACTGTTGATGATGAAATATCAATTGCAGACTCTGAAAATAAAGATTTGAATTCCAAGGAAGAATCAGGAGAGACTTCTATGACATCAGGAAGAGAATCCCATAAATCTGTTATTGCTAATGCTTTAGAAGAGTTTGATGAATTATCTAATAGATCACCAGCAAGATCTTCCAATAAGGAAACGAAGAACAAGAATAAGCAGAAAAAGGAGAGTACTCCGGATACTGCTAATAAAATAAGTGATGATTCAGTTAAGAGATTAGAAAGATCTCAACAATTGAAAGAAAAAGCTATGTACCAAACCATGAAGATAACAAAGCTAATGAATACACCAAAACCAAAAGTTCATTATGAGTTAATGTTAAAAGAATTATCACCTGTAATGAAATTGAGTAATGATGAAAAAGATGATTTACTATATGATTATGAACTAGTACCAATGTTTGCCCCTTGGATGGCTTTATCAAAAACTAAATTTAAAGTCAAAATTCAAAATGGTACCAATAAGAAATTGAAGAATTGTAATGATATAATGATTTATTTTGAAAACCATTTGAAGATTGACAATGAAAGTAAGGATAAAGAGTGCATTTGGCCAAAGGAACTAGAATTGATTAGAGACTACCCAACTGAAGGTTTGGTAACATCTTTTTTCATTGATAAATTTAAGTGTACTTTACCTGGATCAAAAGGTGAATCTAATGGTGGAAATAAAAGCAGTAAAAAAAACAAAGGTAACAAGAAAAAGAAATAAAAATCTTCTAAATCCCTTCCTGTTTTATTTTATTTTATCTCAATTAAAAATTTATATATTTATATATAGAAATAAAAAAAAATTTATAGAGCGAATCTAGTTTTTGCAAAGCCCCAGGCAGATTTCAAACCCTTTTCAGCGATATTGTTTAAGTTGATTTGACCTTCATCTTCTGTCATTAAAGTTATTCTGTTTATAATTGCATTTTCATCATATTGTAAAACTACACCATCATCTATACTCTCATCTACTACTAATGATAGTAAATCAAAATTATTATTTAAAGATTGTAAATCTATACCACCATCTAATAATAAATCTAAAGATTTTATAATACCTTCAAAGGATAATTGTAACAAAATTTCATTAACATCTTCAGATGGGGAAGTACTTGTTAGTACAAAAGTTAAATCATTGATTCTCTGAAATATGGATACTTTGTTATCATTTACAAGCAATTCAATATCCTTTGTTGTGTTACTGTTACTGCCATAAGCTTCGTTAATTTTTTTAAAGATTAATTTTTCAAATTCAATTTGTTTCTTTTTTGATAAAGAAATATCTAAATCTAAATATTTAGTAGATGTATATTGTGGATCTTCTTTACTTTTTTCATACTCTTCATATTTAACAAATGGATTTGTGTAATATTTATTAAAAACTCTTTTACCTTTTTCGTTAAGGATCAAAAATGATGAAATTGTGTATAAAGAAAGTGGTGAAACCATGTCGTATTGTTATATATAAAAAGAAAAAAAAAACTTAATAATTACAGATTATTTAAAAGAAAAATTATAGGTTATTTTCAATTTCTAATTACTATTTTGGTTGTTATTTGATTTCTTTGTATATATTTATAAATTAAAGGTGTTTTAAAAAGTGTAGTTTATTTTATTTTTTTATGATTTGTTGTTCATTTAAAATTTTTTTTTCTTCTATTTTAAAAACTATTAAAATCCGACTAATCATGTGATTTATTAAAAAATTTGGATTTTCTGTTTTGAGAAATAATTAAACAAATATTTTTTTTTTATAAATGAAGTTACAATAACAACAAAAAAGAAAAGTAATTGTCATCTCTATTTTAAAACAAATATTTTTAATAAAAAAAACACAAAATATTCATTCAGTTTAATTAATACATTTACATCTTAACCATTTCTTCAACAGACCGTTAAAACTTTTATATTGTAATTATTATATTTATACAAAAGAATTCATTTCAATAGTTGAAATATGAATTTAGTCATCAAAAAAAATACTAAAATACTCCTGCGAAGTAATTACTATAAAACTTATTTATCATTATCAAAAAACTCATTTAGATATCTACATACCGAAAATAAAAATACAGATGAATCACTTGTTATTAACCCTTATGGTATTCAATATCTTACACCAAGTTTGAGAGATAAAGTTTTTGGTAAAAACACAGTAAATTCTAAAAAAACTACTGAAAATAATCAACTAATAACAGAAGAATTTAAAAGCAAAATATTAAATCAATTAGCCAATAATTCATTGGAAAATTTTGATTTATTAAATAAAAAAACTTCTAGACTCAAACCTGTTGATATTAGTAATCTACCAAATTTAGAAGGAAACAATTTAGAAGATCATTTTATTAAAATTGGTAAATATTTAGCGGAACCATACACAAAGATTATAGATACTTTTAATAACCAAAGAAAAACACAACAAGAATATAAACTTCCACAGTCATGGATAATCAAACAAGGTTGGCATAGATATGATCTTTTTGGTGAAAGTGATCCTGTTCCAGTTGATTATCCAGTTGAAGATTTTTTAGTATTTGATGTAGAAACTTTACCTAAAGTCTCTCAATATCCTGTAATGGCAACTTGTAGAAGTGAAAAATATATTTATTGTTGGATCTCACCAGCATTGGAACAAGCATACCATCATTATAATATTAATAAACCACAAGAGGAGGAAGCGTTGGAGAAGTGGAAATATCAACAGATTGAAGAGTTTTTACATCTTCAAAATGGTGAGTCTGAAACTATGAAATTAATTAAAGAAAACATTCAAAAGATTGAAACTGAAATGGCATATTCACAACAACTTATAGATGAAAAGACAAAATTTTTAGAAGATGTAAAAATTAAATTAGCTGAATTAGAAAACCAAAAATTAAAACTTGATTTACCAACAAAACATTTAGAAGACGATATACCTGATAAAGAAACTTATTTAGAGTCTATTAATTGTCAAGAGGAAAGAAAATCAGAAAGATTGAAAATTTATAGAAAATTCAAAAGAAATTTAAAAGAAAATTTACAAAAGCAAAAACAAGACTTAAAAAACAATTTGAAAGAAATAAAAAATGAAATTAAAAATGTAACAAAAGAAGTAAATGATTTTCAAAAGTTGATTGAAAAACATTCTAAGCTAATAGAATCTTGTGAAAAAAAACTCCAAAGATTAAATGAAAGAAAAAAAAGACAAGAAGAAAAAGATAAAATGAATGAGGTAAAGGCTGAAGATAAATATAAAAAAATTGAAGAAAAAATGAAAAGCATTGATATAAATCCTGTTAATTTATCAAAGGAAATATTGCAATGCTTAATTCCTATTAATCCAAACCATAAGAAAAAAATTGTAGTTGGGCATAATGTATCTTATGATAGAGCTAGAATTTTAGAGGAATATGATTATAGAGATTCAAATACTTTTTTTTTAGATACTCTTTCACTACATGTTTCCATAAGTGGTATGTGTACTAAACAAAGAGGTAGATATATGCAATGGAAAAAAATTAAAAATACCGAAGAAAATGATACAGAAACAGAAACAGAAACTGAAGATATTTCAAATTTGGAACCTGATTTTGAAAAAGATTGGATCAATGGAATAAAGGAAGATGGTGAAGAAGAAGCTTCATTTTTAGACACGGATCCCTGGCTGAATTATACAGCAATGAATTCTTTGAAAGAATGTGCAAAACACTATTGCGATATTGATGTTGATAAAAATATTAGAGATACTTTTTTTATTAGTGAAACTTTTAAGCCCGTGGTAGAAGATATACAAAATTTGATAACATATTGTGCAAATGATGTTATGATAACTGATACTTTGTTTCAAAACCTGTATCCTAAATTTAAAGAAAGATTACCCCATCCTGTCTCTTTTAGTGCTTTGAAACCTATGGGTAAAGCTTTCTTACCTGTAAATAAAAATAAATGGGAAAATTATGTTAATACTTGTGAGACAATGTATCAAAATTATATGCAAGAAATTCAACACAAAATTGATTCTATAATTGAAGATTTATTGGTGAAATATGATATAGATGAAAATTTCTGGGTTGATGATCCTTGGTTATCACAGTTGGATTGGGAACGTATTCCATATATGTTGAGGAAAGATGGATCTGTTGCCAAAAAAAATGGTTATGCTGGTAAACCTTTATGGTATAAAAACCTTTCAGTTTCTTCTACAAGGGGATTGAATTTAACAGTTAGATCTCAAATGATTCCAATTTTTTTTAAACTAGAGTATTTAGGCAAACCAATTGTTATAGATAAAGTTTGGATGGATTCTGAAGGAAATATGCTTAAAGATCAAAATAGGCAACCCCAAATAATTGAAAATGATGAAGATGGTGATAACTCTTTAGAAGAAAATGACACTCCAGATGCAAAAGAAATGTTTTGTTTATGTTTTGATGTTGAAGATGAAGCAGAAGTTAAAGATCTTGTTGAAAATAAAAACCATAAGATTCTAGGAAAACCAACAAGTTCAGGTTTAGGTTCAAGATTAATGGTTATTCATCCAAATGATTCTGATGCTAGAACTACTAATATAATTTCTAAAGCATTTAAAGGGTATTTTGAAAATGGAACAATCACATCATCACTTCCTATAGCACAAGAAGCATTGAAAATTACAACTATGTGTTCCTATTGGGTATCTTCAAGAAAAAGGATACAAAACCAATGGGTAGTATCAAAGGATGATATTTTGAAATCCCATGCATCTGTGAATAGTAATAACTCATCTCTTTTGCAAAAAAATGTTTCATATGAAAATGGAATCATTATACCTTCATTAATAACCATGGGTACAGTGACCAGAAGAGCGGTTGAAAACACTTGGCTAACTGCATCAAATATCAAAGCAAATAGAATTGGATCTGAATTAAAATCATTAGTTGAAGCGCCTAAAGGATATTGTTTTGTGGGTGCTGATGTTGATAGTGAAGAATTATGGATTGGGTCTTTGATTGCAGATTCATCTTTTGCAAATCATGGATCAACCCCACTTGGATGGATGTGTTTGGAAGGTACTAAAAAAGAGGGAACAGATTTACATACAACAACAGGTAAAATTTTAAATTGTTCAAGAGATAATGCTAAAATCTTTAATTACAGTAGAATTTATGGGGCAGGAAAAAGTTTTACTTCTCAATTATTGAAAAAATTAAATCCTTTATTGAGTAAAGAAGATTGTAAAGATACTACTGATCAATTGTACAACAAGACAAAAGGATTTACTACTTCAAACCCAAGAGTTTATTATGGAGGTTCTGAAAGTGCATTATTCACTAAGCTAAATAATATTGCAAACGAAGCTATATGTAGAACTCCTGTATTAAAAGCAAGAATCACTGAATGTTTATCTGTGAAAAAACTAAATGTTAATAATAATTATTTAACATCAAGGATAAATTGGATCATTCAATCATCTGGAGTTGATTATTTACATTTGTTATTAATTTCAATGGAATATTTGACTAAGAAATATGATATTGATGCAAGACTAGTCATATCCATTCATGATGAAGTAAGATTTATGTGCAAGGAAGAAGATAAATATAGAACATCAATGGCATTACAAATAAGTAATCTTTGGACCAGAGCTATATTTTGTCAAGCATTGAATTTAGATAATCTTCCTCAGTCATGTGCATTTTTCAGTGGAGTAGATATTGATTCTGTTTTGAGAAAAGAAGTTCATCTAGATTGTGTAACAGTATCAAATCCTAAACCTATATCTTCAGGTGAGTGTTTAGATATTTATGATATACTTGAAGAACCTAAATCATGTTTAGGAACTGCCAATAATAATAGAATAAATTTGGAAAATACAGACATTTATGATGAAAAAAAGAAACTTGAAAAATTAAGTTACCGTTCTAATATTGAAATCAAAGATTTATTAAAATTAGCAATAGTATGTGAGAAAACTCCAGAGAAAGTTAAAAAATTGAAATATTATTATAATAAATTGAATAGTGAACAAATTAGAAACGAGTTATGTGAATATATTTTACATGAAGACTATAGAGATACATTTGCTCCAAAAAATAACAACGAAAAAAAGAGCAACGAAAGGAGACAACTTAGATTTTCTATGTCATCATTGTAAATAATATAAAGAAGAAGTTATTTATTAAAAAAAGAAAAATTAATAAAAATATAAAATTATATACATTGTTTAATATAGAAATTTAACGGATAATTTTTTAAATTTTCTTCTATTTTACTATATGCAGCTTAGGAGAAAAAATGCAAAAAAATGCAAAAAAAAAAAAACTCTAAATCTAGATTTTCACAACAGGGAAAAAAAATTAAAAAAAAAAAAACACCAATCAGTTTTAGAAAAGGGAGAATTATTAGCAATAATTTATAAAACACTAAAAGTGATTTTTCTTATTAAAATAAAAAAACACAAACAAACATCCATTCCATTTTCATAGATTTTTAAACATTTTCATTTATTATTTATTTATTTTTGTAATGTCTTATGAGTGGTTAAATGGAGTTGATAGCTCTATAAATTTTGGAAATGTTAATATTAATACTAATAATAACAATAACCAATACGGAAACAATTATAATGCATACCAACAACCTAATTTAAATCAGATTCAATCATTAAATAATGCAAATGCTAATAGACCTGTTCCCCCACCGCCTTTGCCAAATAGACAAGAACAAGGATACCCAAACTATAACAACAATATCCAGCCAAACAATCAAATTGGTGCAGTTTATGGTTTAACTAATAATATTCCTAGTAATATTTTACCTGAACAAATTTCTCCTTTACCTACAAGCAACAGTAATAACAACAATCCATATTTTCCTGGTGCGTTATATGCAAATAACACATCCGGTAGCTCTCTAGTTCAGCAACCACAAATACTACCACAAGGGACAACAAGCAATTCTTTTGATAATATTTATGGTAATCAATATTTAAATGCAAATTTGTCCGGTGGTAGTAATAGCAACAACAATACTATAAATTATAGACCTCCAGAAACTTCATTAAGTAATCTACATAATACTAGGTTCAGTAACTCTCCTATAAGTAATATTCAAGATACTTTAGGTGGAAGCATGCCTGCAAATCGTCCCAATATATCCAGGGATAACAGTTCAACACAAAAGTTTACTCCTAATTACGACAAGATAAATTACAATCAAGCATTGAATATATTTGGAAACAGTAATAATAATAGCAGTACTGATATTTTAAGCACAAATTCCAATGAGGTTAAGGCATCTAAAAATCCTTTTAGAAAAATGATGCAAAATAATTCATCTCATAATGTTTTAGTTCCTAATAATAGCAATACTAGTAATAATAATATTGAAAATGGAACAACACAATTGGCAGTTGATAATAACACAAACAAACCTTTCCAAATACCTGATACATTTAAATCTATTGTTTCCGAAATTCCTTTATCTCTCGCTCCTCAATTGTTATCTTCAACAGAAATTAAAAATTATAAAAGATGGTTTGAGAATATTTTAGCCAAAAAACATTTACATTCTAATATAAGATTAACAGATATTTTTGAATTTTTGAAAAACAATTTTGTAATACCAGATAGAGTCAAAGAGATTGTGAAAAAAATATTTGATAATATCAAGCAAAACATTGGATTGGATAATTTTTATGCTATTTTAAGATGTTTAGTTGTTTTAATTAAAGATAATGGAAAAATACCATCACCGAATTTATTAATGCAAAAGGCTTTTCCATTATTAGAACCTAAATCTATTTTAGCTCTAAACGATGGTAAGGAAGAAGTCTATGAAGAGGTAGCAGATGATGATAATAATAATACTGTACAATCTTTAGATTTTGATAATTTTGCATCTTTATTAATGACAGGTAAAAGTCATAGAGTGAAAAGAGTTGTTAAAAGAAATGGAAATAGAGTACAAAATAAAAGTGTCAAATTTTCTGATAAATTAGTAACATATGAGGACGAACAAATGAGACCTGATGAAAGTGATGAAAAAGAGGAGGAAAGAAATGGAGGAAATGAAAATGCTGATGATGACAGTAATCATCAATTGCAAAATGCAAGAAACACTGTTGCTTTAGATTTTTCTTTACCAATGGAACAATTATTGGAACAGCTTGAAGGAAAGAAAACAACACCTTTTGAATCACAAGAAGAAAAAGATGAATTGGCAGATATGCAAGAATCATTGACTCATTTTTCAAACTTGCCAAAGATTGATACTGTATCGTTATCAATGAATGGAGCAATAACTCATGGAAATTTCCAACATTTACAACAGCAAAATATTCAACAACCATTAAAGCCAACAGCAACAGGATCAGCAAACTATATGATGAATAGTGGAAGTTTAAATAATGATAAAAAACAACCTCAATTCTTACAACCTACAGCAACTGGATCAGCAAATAGATTATTTTCCAACAACAATATTGATAATGTAAATTTGCAACAGCAACAAGAAGCTTCATTAAGTCAACCACATTTTTTACAACCAACAGCTACAGGATCAGCTAATCATTTATTTGCTAACAGTAATAACAATATTTTTAATACATCTTTCAGTAATACAACACCTAGTGTTAGTTTCAATAGCAATAATAATAACAGTAATAATAGTAGTAATAATATTGCTCCTGATGGAACTCATATTTTAGGTGATTTAAAAAGTATACAAGATCAGATTGATTATATAAGCAAACAAATGTATGCAAACCAACCACACCAATAGATAAAAAAAGAAGTATATAAACAATATATAAATAAATATATATTAAGTAAACAGTTTTTTAAAATAATATTAATTATAATTATAAATCAAGATCACATGATAATTAGTATATATTTAGAAATTTTTATTTCAGGTTGATCAATTTCATTAACGTTATTTTTTGTTTGTTTGTTTCGGATATGTTTTTTTCATTATTTATAAATATCCAGGCGTTTCAAAAAAAAAAAAAAATTCTGGAAACACACTCATTCAAGAATATTTTATAGTTATAAAATAAATATATATATACATAAAAGAGAAACTTTAATACCCAATAAACTAGTTTTACTTATAAAACCATATAAATATATTAATTAATAAATAATGAGTTATTTTAACAACGAAAGCAGCAACCATAATACTCCATATGATCCATATATTCCTCAAAACGAAAACATATTCTCAGATGATCATGAATTAAATCAGGAAGGAGAAACCAAACAAGAACCAAGCAAAGCTCAAGCTTTGAAAAGTGAAATTGATGATACTGTAGGAATAATGAGAGATAATATCAATAAAGTTGCTGAAAGAGGAGAAAGATTGACAAGCATTGAAGATAAAGCTGACAACTTAGCCATGTCTGCCCAAGGTTTCAAGAGAGGTGCAAATAGAGTAAGAAAACAAATGTGGCTAAAGGACTTGAAGATGAAAGCTTGTTTAGTTTTGGGTGTCATTGTACTATTAGTAGTCGTTATTGTACCTATCGTAGTACATTTCAGCAAATAAACAGACAAATAAAATAAAATAAATTCAAAATTAGTTTTAAAAAAATTAAATAAATCAAATAAAAATATAAATTCAATACAGTTTTAATCTTAAAGTATATATATATATATATATATATATATATATATATATATAT
>LXPE01000034.1:0-33233 GCA_001664025.1 Hanseniaspora valbyensis NRRL Y-1626
AAAAAAAAAAAAAAAAAAGATTTAATTTTTTTGTGTTTTTTTTTGTTTTTTGTATATACTGATTATAATGAATTATTAAAATAATCAAGTATATAACATAGTAGTTAATTAATTGTGCATAGAGTTATAAAAAAAATTATATTAAATATAAATTAATTTTTAATTTAGGCAACAACACATTGAGGGATGATAACCCAAGAAGGACCAGTCCAGAAAGCACTGTGGAAGTCCTTGTTTTCAGATTCAGATTCTTTTGGAGATTGAGAAGCGTAAGTAGCGGATTGCATTTTTAAATAGTTAGTTATTAGTAAGTTTGTTTTGTTTTCCTTGCGGTGGTGTATTATATATTTTATCTATTTAATAATTAAATAAAGATATAATTAAAAATAAAAATTTATATCAAATTATTTAAGTTAAAACTTTGTTTATATATGATTTCATAAAATTATGAAAATCTAAAAAAGAAGAATATTTAAAAAAAAAAAAGAGAGAGATGAAACAGTTTTCAGGCAAATCCTTCTTCTTTCGTTAATTTTTTTCTTCCAATTACAAAATATCTGTTCTTTGTTTTTATTGTTTTTTACAGTGATAATTTTCCTTTTTGGGAACTGTCAGTCGAATTTTCTTTTATCAATTCATTTTTAAACTTTTTAACCCTTGTGCATTGTTTTCTAAAACTTTACCAAAAAAATTAAAAATTAAAAAATTAATAAAAGCTGTTAACAGATAATAATAACGATAATGTTTGTGACCCACAAAAAAATAGAAAAGCTTATAGAATAAGATACTAAATATATAAACATAAATTTAACCTCAAAATGTGGGAATAATATAACAATCATGTTTTTGAGGGTTGAAATATAGAGCTGTTTGTATTCATTCAGCTACAACTACAAAAGTGAGCATATAATTTTTTTTTGTCATATCTCTTTTCTAATGATTGATCATGTCCCTGATATTCTTACTATTCAATTTCAATAAATCTTCATGACTTCCTTTGAAACTATTTCCAAATTCTTTATCATCGAAATCTCCTGAACTACAAGACTTGGAAAAGATAGGAATAATCTCATCCTCATCCCCTCTTAAACTGAAGCTTCTTCCAGCACCTGCCTCACCATCAACATCATCCAATAAAGCATGATCAATCAAGATATTTCTCTTGCTAGCATTAGCTTGCATTGGAGCAAAATGGATTCTTGGATCATCCAAAATATTGTTTTCCAATAATAAATCTCTGATGTTGAATCTTGTTACCCCTTTATTCTTAAACTTGTCCAAAAGAGAGTTAGATAATACTTCACATTTGGCAATCTTATTTTGTGGGAGTCCCATAGGATCACCTTTTTTAGATTTTGCTGCGACATTTACTAATTCCTCAATATCCGTTTTACTTAAACCTAATTCTATCGTTTTTATTCCCACTGTTTCAAAGAAATTTTGAACAATACAACTATAGTTTTCTCTTTTACTGCTGAATATTCCACAATTGTTGATAAATAATTGTTGAAATTTTAAAGATGTGTTACAAGCGATGGAAGCAATGAAAAGAGGCCAATCTTTATTTCTTGAAGTCATATTATAATCAAAATCATTCAGTTCAGTGATATTTTCACCTTTGTTTCTGTTTAGACTAAGACTCATTCTCTTGACTTTATCATTTGTGCAATGAATATTTTTTTTTCTCAAAACATTGCATTTCAATCCTGGTGCTAAAGAGATGTCTAAAGAAATTCTAATGTCTTGAAAATTGAAAGTGGATAAAAATTTAGAGAAAATTTTCCATCCTTCATCATCTATAGGTGTGTTTCTGAAGCTTAATTTGACAGATGACAGAATGCCTTTTTTGGAAGAGTTTTGTAAATTCATAATCATTCTGGAGACAGCATCAAGGATTCTTGAGAACATATCAACAGATAAATCGCACATATCAAAACTTAATGATTCAATGATGGAACAGCTGATGAAATCACAGATAGTTAATATTTCTATAACAGAAGGTTTATTGTTTTTCAAAGTGATCATAGGAATAAAATCAACAAAAGGATGTTTTGTTGTGGTGGTATTATTACTCTCTGTATCTCCATAATTTTTTTTATCTTTACTATTAACATCTTCTTTTTTTTCTTCGTCATCTTCCTCTATTGGTATTTGTTGCATAATTGACGCAATAGGAAGAATCTCTCTCAAGTGGCATACTCTTTGATAAATAGTTCTCCATGAGACTCTTCTACAAGGATCTGGAAACAAGTCATCTTCAATAGCAAAATCCTTGTCCTCTAGTTTAACTTTCTCAGCTTCATTCATATCGATTTTAAAAGTACTCTTTCTGGAATGTCCCATTGGAGAATATATTCCACTGGTATGATTGTCGTTTCTGATTGTTTCTAAATGGGCTTTTTCCAAATCTTTGAAATATCTCCATTCCAAACTCTTGTCTAAATTTTCTCTATCCCCATCAGACAAAATCTTCAAAACACCTCTTCCTCCAACAGTTAATCCATGACTTCCCTTTCCAACCCCATCAACATCCTTACAAGCCATCCCTAAAGAGGATTTTTCATTACCATTATCATTGTTATTATTATTATACACTATAACACATCCATTTTGGACTTCCACTTCCCCAACTCTTGGTTGTTTGGAACAAATCTGTTGAGGAGGATCAATACTGAAAACGGTCTTATCAAAATGAATATGTTTTGGAATAGAAACGTTTTCCAAACCTGGTGGGATTTGTAATTCACTCTCTTTATTCAAATGGGCTTCATGAATAAAAGAAGTATCGGCACTGGTTATTGGAGATATTACAGGCATTCCATCCAGACCATCAGAGTCAGAATATTCGTCATCAGAATTAGATGATGAAACTGAAAGAAGACTGTTTGATCTGGAGATTGAATGTTCTTTTTCAGTTGGGTGGTCTTCATTGTCATAGTAATCTTGCATTCCTAGCATATCATATTCACATTCTTTATCTACATTATTGACAGGTTGAGAAGACCATTTTCTTAATGGAATCAAACTTGATGTACTACTGTTATTACTACTATTACCAGATCTGTCATTATAACTATTAGAATTACTACTATTATTATTTTTGGATAAAAATAGTTTTGCAATATTTGACCTTGTCTTTGTTTGGGGAGGTTTGCAATCTGACTGCTGGCACATCAAAAGTCTCTTCTTGTGTTCTAACAGAGACCCTTTTTTGAAACAAGATTTCAACTTATGTAGATCATTGTCATGATCTGGTACTTGCTTCTTCTGTAGTTGTTCTTTCCCATGAGGCCATATTGTCTTTTGTTTGGATTCAAAATCCTCTTTCCCATGAAACATTATCAAATTCTCATTTTTCCAATAATCAAGAAATTGTTTCATATCTATTTTACTAGCAGGAAATTGACCAGTGGTGATAGCTTTTTTCAATCTAGGTAATGATTGTTTATCATTTTCATAATTTGTTTTATTGTTGTTATAATTATGATCTATTGTTTTTGTAGTTTTACTGTTGTTATTTAAGTTAGACTCTTTTTTGATGATATTGTTTATAGAAACACTGCTACTTCTTTTTCTTTGAGTATTATTGTTTGTATTTGCTTTTTTAATACTATCATCAGTAACAGCTGCTGTTGTGGAGTTGTTGTTACTACTAAATAATTTATTAAATAGACCCATTTTTTGTTGTATTTAAATATTTTTGATGTTTTTTTTTGTTTTTTTTTTTTCAATAGAATGATAAAGATCGTGTATATTTTGATGTATTGTAAGAAGTTATAAGGATAATCTTTGTATGTATAATAAATGTTAATTATCTATATGTTTATTACTTATGATATTTAATGTATTGGTTAAATAATATTAGAGTCTCTTTTTTGTTTTATTTAAAAAATATGTTTATATATTTGTTTTATAAATATGTTTATAGTTCTATGTGTCTTCACCCTCTAGAACATATATATCAATAAAATAATTTTTTTTTTTATTCTTTTTTTTTTTTTTTTTTTTTTTTTTTTTTTTTTTCCCTAAATTCATGATTTGTATATTTTTTTTTTTTATTTTTTTGAAAGGGGTAAAAAAATTATAATAAATTATATTAATAAACAAAATATTATTGTTATTATAGCGTGATCTCCATTATATGATCATTCATTTTTTATTTTATTTTTTCTCTCAATGAATAAATAATTTATAACTTTTTTAAGAGATATTTTTTATTTAAATATTTTTACTGAAAAAAAATTTAAAATTAAATTAACTCATTGTATATACAACTGTTGAAAAATATGATATATATTTCTATATTGATTATATAAAATAATAATCATATTTTTTTTGTTATTTATAATATAAATTAGGGGAGATATAGATACTAAAATAATGAATAGAAACTGTTAGAACTATTATTTTTATATTCGTTCTTTTATATTAATATGTATATATATATAAATGTTGATAAAGAGTTGTTGATATATTAATCAACAAAAAAGCATATAAAATATATTTATATATATATAATAAATTAAATCATATGATTTACACTAATTAAATAATAATAAACATATATTACAATAATATATCATTTAGTATTATCATTGTTTAACATATTTGTTAGTAATTAGCAACTAATCACATGACTAGCTATTAGATATTTACTTGTGAAAGAAGAAAAAAAAAAATTTTTTTTCTTTGGGTCATTAAAAGTATAATTTTTTTAAAAAAAAATAGATGAGATAAAAAATAAATTCTCATTCATATACATAAATATATATATATATATAATAATAATACTATTATATTATCTCTTTCTTTATTCTATTCTTAATTCATTTATTTCTTACCTTGGTTGGCAACAGCAGCGGCACCAGCGGCAGCAGCTTCTGGGTCCAAGTAGTAAGATGGCTTAGTTGGCTTCAAAGTCTTAGCATCTAATTCAAAGACCAATGGGATGGCAGTTGGGATATTCAAACCTGCAATGTCTTCATCAGAGATGTTTTCCAAGTACTTGACTAAACCTCTTAAAGAGTTACCGTGAGCGACAACAATAACATCCTTACCTTCTAATAAATCTCTAGCGATTTCATCATTGAAGTATGGTAATAATCTTTCAATAACTAAAGCTAAGGATTCAGTAGCTGGGATGACATCCTTTGGTAAGTGGGAGTATCTGACTTCGTTCTTTTGGGAGAATTTAGAGTCATCAGCGATTGGTGGAGGTGGGACATCGAAAGATCTTCTGTAGGTTTGGAACTTTTCTGGACCGTAGTTCTTTAAAGTTTCAGCCTTGTCTAAACCTTGTAAACCACCGTAATGTCTTTCGTTTAATCTCCAAGATCTCTTAACTGGAATCCATAATCTATCAGTTTGAGCTAAAGCAATGTTGGCAGTGTTGATAGCTCTGGATAATAAAGAAGTGTATAAAACATCTGGGTAAACTTTTTCCTTAACCATTAATTCACCAGCTCTCTTGGCTTCTTGTTCACCTAAAGTGGATAATTTAACATCAACCCAACCGGTGAATAAGTTCTTTTCGTTCCATTCGGATTGACCGTGTCTAACTAAGATTAATTTAGGCATTATATTTTTTTGTATGTTTGTTTTAATAAATGTAATTTACTACGGTTTTTTTTTATAATTTTTTTTATTTAAATTTAGATATTAAAAGAAAAACTCATTAAACAACTGATTTATTTTTATAGCATTACCCATCAGTTGTTTAAATATGATTTGAAGAAGTAAAAAAAAAAAAGGTGGAAAAAATTTTATTTTTAAAAAAAAAAAAAAAAGTATGATGATTCCAAAAAAAAAAAAAAAAAAATTAATGTTGTTGATTAAGTTGAGTGAATGTAAGATATTCTTATTTTTTTATTTTTTTTTTTTGAAAGAGTGGAAGTTTTTTTTTTCCTCTTTACAATAATAATTAAGAAAGGAAACAGCAAGACAAAAAAAAAACATAAAAAATTGTGTGAGTTTATATTTTTTTTTTTGTACAAAAACTTATTTTCAACATTTTAGTGGAACTTTGTCTAACTCTTTATATAAGAAATTTTTGGAAAGTATTAAAAAAAAAAAAAAAATTTTGTGTTAGTAATTTTTTTTCTATACGATCATGTGATACAATACAAACAAATATATAATTAATTGCTTTAGTTAAGAGAAGAAAGAATATTGTAGTTTAATTACCTGTAGTAATATGTTATATGTATTATTTCATATAACAATTTGATAGTGATAATATGTATATATATTTTCTTTAAAAACAAAAACTATATATATTTTTTTTTATTTTAATTTGTTTACATTATAAACAATTACATTTTGAAAAGTATTTTTACTTTTAATTGGATTAAACTTTTATTTTAATAAACTATATTTTATTTTTTTTAAATATTTCAATATGTAAACAATTTAAAAAATAAACACGTGCAAATTTATTTATATCCGATATGCAATGTTTTTTTGTTTCAAAAAAATTTTTTTTATGAGGGAAAGCATTGTTTTCCTTTGTTTTTTTTTCTTGTTTCTCGTGACTCAATTTAAATATAGTAAACACAATCTAAGTTTTTTTTTTCTTGTTTTTTGTTTTTTTTTCCTTTTCTTTTCTTTCTTTTTTTTTTTTTTGTGAGAGATGATTTGTTTTTTTTGTAATTAAAAGTTATGGTTGATTATATATTAATACAATAAACAAATCATATAATTAAACCATAACAAGTCTAATTATTTAAAAAAAGAAATAAAATATAAAAACTATCCAAGGATAGAAGAAAAAATATTAATAATATTTCCAAAAACAAACTAGAAATCGATATTAACATAAATAAATAAAAAAGAATTTTTTTTTTTTGATTTATTTTTACTTTTTGTAACATTTGAAAAAAAATTTATTATTATTATTATTAAAAACAGAAAAAAAAAAAAAACTTTTAACCCTAATATAATATTCTGATATTTAATATTGTTGATATTAAACTTTTATTTATATCCAACTACTATTTCTCTTTATTTTATTGCTTATTCAAATAATGAACTTTGGATCTTTAAGCAATCATGCTGATGATAAGGTAATTAGTAATATAAGAGAAAGAATTCAAAAACAACAAAGATTAAGAAATCAAAGTAATTATAATCACAACAACAATGATATGGCTCTTAATAATATGCAAAAACATAAATCTATATACTCTAGGAGTAATGATCATTTAAATGATAATAATTCAGTAAACAAATCTTTAAATATTAAAAAAACTGCTCACCAACAAATAGCTGAACAGAATAGACCTGCTCTAAGTGAATTAACAAACACAAATACAAATAATAATAGCAACACATCAAGATCTTTAAAAAATATACAAACTACAGTTTATACCAATGATAGCGAATATACAAACCAAGAAAATATTCCCAAAAATGATTCATTTAATATAGATCAACAAAATGCAACATACAACAGTTCAGATATGGATGTTGAGAGCAATAATGACTCTGTGATTCTTCATAACAAAAGCAAATTAGCAGCTGAAATATCAGAAGCAGTTTCAGCTTCTTCTGGAAGAAGAGTCGTAAGTAATGAAAGCGCAACCACAACAACATCAACAACCTCTACTTCCTCAACTATAAGTAAAAAAGAAGTTGACCATTTGAAACTTGAATACACTCCTGAAGATGAACTTCTTTTGAAACAGGCTTACCAACAACATCATGTGGCATTCCCTGATTTGAATGATCCTGACACTTATGATGTTACTTTATGCCCTGAATATCAACCTGAAATTTTTAGACATTTAAGAGTCTTGGAAGCAAAATTTGCTCCAATGGAAAATTTTATGGCATACCAACCTAATTTGAATTGGAAACATAGAACTATTGTACTTAACTGGCTGGTTTATGCACACGATAAGCTTAAACTGCTCCCGGAAACACTATACCTTACAGTAAATCTTTTTGATAGGTTGCTATCCACTGTTGAAGTCACAAAACAAAAACTTTATTTAGTGGCAGGTACTTCTTTGTTTATAGCCAGTAAGTTTGAAGAGATTAATCAAGCTTCTGCCAAAGATATAAAGACACTTTTAAATGATGAATTTGAGAATGAACATATTTATTTAGCAGAAACTTTCATTCTTCAAAGCTTAAATTTCGATATAGGATTCCCAGGCCCAATGTCATTTTTGAGAAAAATAAGTAAAGCAGACAATTACCAATTTGATAAAAGAACTTTAGCAAAATATTTGTTAGAAACTACAATAATGGATCCTAAAATGGTTGCTGCAAAGCCTAGTTGGTTAGCTGCTGGTGCTTATTATTTATCCATGGTAATTCTAGAGAATCTTGAAGATTATAACAAATACAATAAAAATGAAGGTGAACAACAACCAAATGCCATTGACGAAGAACAAGATGATATTGATTGTAATGAACCATATACAATATGGACATCAAAGCATGTTTACCATTCTGGCTACACCGAAAGACAAATTGCAGTGGTTGCATCTACCATAGCACAAAATTGTAGAAACTGGAACAGAACCCATGAAGCTGTCTATAACAAGTACTGTTCAAAAAAGAATAGAAGATGTTCATTGATTGTTGATGATTGGCTTAAGATTCTGGAACAACAAAGACTTCAAGAAGAAGAAGAGGAAAACTTATAAAATAAAATAAAAATAAACTAGTTGTCCATATGTGTAAATATTTATCTATATACTTGTTTATATATTTGCCCATTCGGAATTAATTAAAGGACTGTGAAAGATTTAAAAGTATTCTTTAACTTTTATTATTTATTTATAAGAGAAAGAGAAAAGCGCAAAAATATAGTGTTTTTCCTATTTAGGAAGCCGTTTACGGATAAGGAAAATTTTTATTATACTATCTATTTTTATCAATGAATTAAACATAAATAAAAATATAAAGAAAGAGAAAAAAAAAAAACTACAATTCTATAAAAAACCAAACAATATGCCAAATAATATTTCAATAAAGTGTTTTGAAATTAAAAATACAGAACTAGAGAAAGAAAAAGATATAAAAAAGAATGATACAATATCTCTAGTTATAGATTCAACTGAGGGAAAGATTGGAGTAGCCATTTATGAAAACAGCATTCAACAGCTCAATTTTTTAGAGCAAGATTACAAACTTAATAAAATGAACAAAGATTTGGATACAGTGGAAATCATCAATTATCTTATCGAGACGTATAGACCAAATGATGTATTGCTAAGTTCAAGAATGGATTTTGATTTAAAAGAGTTTATTGAAACAAAATTGTATCAACAGTCCAGAATTTTAAGAGAGCTTGAAGTAAATAATGGATACAGAAAGCCTGTTTTGTTTTCTTCTTATAAAGTCGATATAGTATCAATAAAACATTTTAATAGTAAAAAATTGAATGATAGTGTGGTAGAGGTTTTGAAAAAAGATAATGATACTTTTATGAATGAAAATAAAGAAGAGATAGATAATGATAAAACATCTTTAATTATTAATCTTGAGTTAAATAGACAATCTGCTACTAAAATAACATTTGGATGTGTTTCCTGCATATTAGAATTTTTATCCATAAACTCTACTAACCAAACACTCACTGATAATACTAATAATAATGAAAATGATGAGACTAACCAACATTTTTTTCAATTCAGTGAGAGAAACTCAACAACTACAATTTTAAACAATCTTTTTCAATATGTCAATATTATTTCTATTAGTGATGACACTTTTACAATGGATGAGGAAACCATATTCTCTCTTCAATTATTACCTATTCAAAAGACAAACTATCAAAAGTCTATGGTGGGCTGTTATTTTTCAATGTATGAACTATTAGGTCAATACGTTAAAACAGATTTAGGTAAAGATTTATTAATAAAATGGTTGTTAAACCCTTTAAAAAATGTTGACAAAATTAATAAAAGATTAGATTTTATTGAAAATTGTATTAATTCATATACTGATTTTAGCAAATTAAATTCATTGATTAATAAATTGCCAAATATGAAAAAAATAATATCTCATTTTGAGACAGGCAAAATTCATCATAAAACATGGTTAAACCTTTATAATTATTTTTCAGTCATTTTTAAGATTGAACAATTTTTTGCAAATAACTTTGAAGAAGAAGATGATGATGAAGGAGATAAAGAAAAAAATGAAGTTATAAATGAATTTTCTTCATTAATCAGTTCTTTAAAAATTAATAGTCTAACTGAAACTATTCTACTTTTTTTAAATATTGAAGAAACTTTTTTAGAAAATAAAATTGTTATTAAAGATGGTTTTAATTCAAAACTAGATGAATACAGAGAGGTTTATAATTCAATGGAAGATATTTTAGCCAAAAAAGCTGATCTAATAAACAATCAAATCATAAATCACTTAAATACTAATCTTAAAATTGCAGTGCTTTATGTTCCTCAATTAGGCTATTTAATTTCAATGACCAAAAAAGTTTTTGATCCTGTATTTTTAGATGATTCAGTTTTCAATTTTTCGTTGATATTTGACACAGATAGCCATGTGTATTTAAAAAATAATATTATGCAAGAAATGGATTCCCAATATGGTGACATTTTTAGTATCATTTCAGATATGGAAATGGAATTAATATTAAATTTTCAAAATGAATTTGCAAAGATTTATAAAAATATATTGCTAAAGAGTTATGATACAGCTTGTAAAATTGAAGTATTACTTTCATTTTCTCAAATTTCTTTAAAACAAAGATACCAAAGACCTGTTTTTAAAAAATCTCCAAATGATAAATGGAAGACATCCTCTTTACGAAAGCATTAATGAAACATACATTCCCAATACACATCAAACAATAACTGATTCATATTCAATTTGTAAAAAAGTTACTATTATTACAGGTGCAAACATGTCTGGTAAAACAATTTACATGCTTTCAGTAGGATTAAATGTATTATTGGCCCAAATAGGGTGTTTTGTTGCTGCTGATAGTTTTTCATTATCACCAGTAGATAAAATTTTATCTAAAATTTACACTAGAGAATCTGTTATTAGATTGCATTCAAATTTTTTTTGGGATTGTCAACAATTAAATAAATGTTTACAACTAGCTACTAAAGACAGTCTCTTATTGATTGATGAGTTTGGAAAGGGGACGGATGTTATAGATGGACCATCTTTATTTGGTGGCATTTTGGAAACTTTAATAACAATAGAGTGTAGAGTCTTGTTGTGTACCCATTTTCATGAACTATTTAACAGAAAAGTTTTAGGAAATGATAAAGAGTTATTAAACAAGATTAATTTCTATACAACCGAAATAATAGTTACTAAAAAACAAAAACAAAACAATATTGATTCAAATAATGACAATTTTTTAACTTTTTTATATAAAGTGAAAGAAGGAATATCTTTTGATTCATTTGGTGTTATATGTGCAGAATATTGTGGAATGAATAAAGAAATTGTTGAAGATGCTAAAAAAATTTCAAAGCTTTTAACTGCAACTGATCAAGAAAATGATGAAAACATTAGTGAACTATTTGCAATGATTAATAATCAAAATGAAGAAACTATTGACATGGAATATCAAGAAAAAAAGAAAATTATGATGAATTTTTTAAAAACGGAATTTTAAATTTCAAATACAAATACATACATATATATACACATATCTATCTATTTTAAAGTTTAACAGATTTAGTAATATCTTTTCTAATACCACTCTTTTCACCTTCATATCTACCGTCATGAGGTCCTTTGTAAACTTGTTTCATAGATCTCAATTTCTTTTGAGCCTTTTCATATTTCTTTCTCTTCTTGACTCTTGAGTTTCTATTATCTTTACCTCTATGTGGTGTTAGACCTTTATTCTTCAAAATTTGGTAGTTAATAGCTCTCTTACCATCCTCGTCTAATACTTCCTTCAATTCATCTAATTTACCTTCAGTAGAAGCTTGTTTAGCCAATAAGTGAGCTTCCATTCTATTTTGTTTTTTATCTTTTTTGTTCTTGTTAATGGAGTTGTAAAAGTCTTCAATTTCTGCAGAATCATAATTATTAATTTCATTAACTTCATCCATATTGACTCCTTCATCATCTTCATTGTTCAAAGCAGAGAAATCATCAGCTTTTTGCAAACCTCTCTTTCTTGCTTCTTCCAGAAGTCTTTGTTTTCTTTCAAACATTCTTTCTTTATATGGAATATCATCATCACCACCAATTACTTTATCAGCTTGATGTCTATCAGATTTATCAATCTTTGCAGTGTAGAATCTCAATGACTTCTTCTTTTGGTTCTTTTCTTCTAAATCAACATCATTAATTTCACCTTCAATGAAATCACCCTTGTTATCATCTTTCTTGATGTTTTGAATTCTTGATTTGAATTCAACTTCTAATTCATCATCAGAAGCTTCTGAAGCAGATCCATCTTCACTATCACTATTTTCTTCTTCTTCTTTAATTTCTTCGTCTTCACCTACTTCTTCTTCTTCATCTTCATCTAATGCAGCTTCTGCCAAGAAGTTTTCATCCATTTCCTCAACTTCTCCATCTTCTTCACCTTCTTCAACATAACCACTGGCTTGTATTTCCGGTAACAAGTCAGCTTGTCTGACAATTTCTTTGGTTAACAAAATTTTTTCCATAATAGGATGATATTTCATGTTTTTGAATTCTTCATTATCTGGTTGTTGTAAGTTGTCCAGTAAGATCATGAAATAAAGATTTATAGATGCAAGATTAGACAAAATAGCAGTCTTTTTAATGTTCAGAACTGTAGATAATTCTTCTTCTTCTTCAGTTTTGATTGAAGCCAATTTTTCATCTAAAGTTTCTAATTTTTCATTTAAATATCTATATTCTTTGAATAATGGAATGAATTCTGGGAACTTTGCTTGTAAAAACTCTAATTTTTCAACTTCAGAGAAATTGTTTATACTATGAACATCTTGTTTTTCAACTTGGACTAATTCATCACTTCCTTCAAAAGCTTTGTTATCATATTCCTTTGCATTCTTGTCCCAATTTTTTTGTTCTTCATCATCATCCAAATCCATGAAATCCATCATGTTTAAAGATTCCATGTGCTGTTGTTGTTGTTTTTTAGCTTCTTCTTCCATAGCCTTAGCATCATCTTCATTATCACTTACATCATCTGCACCATAGTAATTAGCCTTTGTAGAACCCCAGTTATTGTCATCCTCATCATCCATTTCTTCAATATCATCAGCAGATCTTAATTTCTTACCAAACAATTTTTTATAAACTGTTGCACCATCTAAAGAATCGCCATCACTTTCTTCTTCTTCTTCATCATCGTCATCTTCATTTTGTTCATCATTTTCAGAAGAGTCTTCTTCATCTATATTCATGACTTCTTCATCACTATATTCTTCATCTTCATTGTAATCATCATTACGTCCGTTTTTATAGTTTTTTGATAGAGTAGAGTTTTCAAATGTAATTTTTTCCTTATTTTTCATAAAGTCATCTACTTCATTTAAACCATAAGGTTCTGAATCACTAGACATAATTATGTATAGAACTAATTATTGGTTTTATTATATTGTTATTGGTTTATTTTTTAGTACTTATTTTTCATTTCAAAATGAATTTTTTTGAATAATATATATATATATATATTTTTCATCTAAAGGTTTAGTACTAATAGAATAGTTTCCAAATTAGGAAAACATTAACCAATTTTGAACTTATACAATATTTTTTTCTTTGGTATAAATTTTTGAAGTGAAAAAAAAAAAAGAAAAAGCAATTTGATTTTAAACTCCGATTACTTTGATTTTGTTAAGAAAAAAAGAAACTTTTTTTCTTTTTTTTTAAACAGTTTCTGCTCTTAGGAAAAAAAAAAAAA
This sequence comes from Hanseniaspora valbyensis NRRL Y-1626, assembly GCA_001664025.1. NCBI lineage: Eukaryota > Fungi > Ascomycota > Saccharomycetes > Saccharomycodales > Saccharomycodaceae > Hanseniaspora > Hanseniaspora valbyensis. The sequence goes on from LXPE01000034.1 coordinate 13,847, forward strand.
CTTTGACAAAATATATTTTGATCTAATATATTTCATTATTATTGTTATTAGAAGTACGTTACATGCATATAAAAAATATATCATTAAAATAATATAATATAACCAAAACTATCAATAATAATAATATATAAATAAATATGTCAGGTAGATTACCTACATTGGGAGGTGGCAGTAATGATGCCAACAATAAACCAAAATCATTAAAATTCAAACCTAAAATTGTACAAAGAAAGACTAAAGAAGAAAGAGAAGAGGCTTTAAAGAACTTGGAAAAAGAAAAACTTAAACAACAAGAAGAATCAGATAAGAAGAAAAGAAGAGAAGATTTTTTCAAACAACAGCAACAACAAAAATTAAGTGGAAATAGAATTCCTAAATACTTGCAAAATACTACTTTAGTCTCTTCTGGCCCTTTGGCAACAGGAACTTTTACGGGTAACTTCAGACCTGGTGCTAATAACAATAGACCAAATTTTTCTTCTTCTTCTTCTACTTCTGGACCTGGTGGTAGAGGTATTTCCTCACTGATAAAGAATGAACATACTGAATTATCTTTAACCCAAAATGGAAAGGATTCTGATGATGAAGATGATCAAAATGATAAAGATGAATTCAATAACGAAGGTGAAGTCAAAATTAACATGGGTAAAGAATACAAACCAGAAGATGAAAAGAATAATGCTAGTGATAATGATGATACAGATGAAGGTGATGAAGAAGGAGATGCTGAAAAGAAAGACGCCAAGTTTGAACTAGATCATTTATTCCCCGTTAGACCAATAAAGATCAAACATGAAGATTTAACAACCACAAATATCAAAGAAGAAATTAAACAAAACTTTTCCATTCCAGGGACAAAGGATAATACCCCCGAGTTGGAATTAGACGATGCTGCAATTCCACCAATAGAAAGAATGCAAATAGACTCTTTATTCTACAGAAACAATCCTGAAAATAACCAACAACAAATAGGTATAGAGAAACAAGCGATATGCAATGACTACATAAAATTCAACAAAAAACTTCATCACAAAAAAACCTCCAAACTGATTCAAAAGAATTTGTTTTTATATCAATTACCAAATACATTACCATTTAATGTTAGTGACAATGCCCCACTTCAAGGTGAGATAGGCCAATTAAGAATACATAAATCTGGTAAAATTACTATGCAGTTCAGTAATGGTACAGTCTTTGATGTTTTCAAATCTGCTGAAACATCTTTCCTTCAGGATATAGTTTCAATTGAAGCTCCATTAAGAGATAGCAATCAAGATACTAATAAAAATATAATCAAAGTTAAGAAAGAAAAAAGAGACCATAATGATAATATGGATTTAGAACTTGAAGATGAAGAAGATAGAGATGAGAATGATGATATTGGTATAGTCAAACATCTAGGTACAGTCACAAGTAAATACGTTACTGTTCCTAGATTATAATTTTATTTTATAGATGAGTATTTTATTTATATATGCACATGAATTAGCTTATTGTGATTTTAAAAATTATGCTCTTAATTTTTTTTTTTAAGAAGATAAACGTCTAATATTCGGACTTAGTTTGCAATTCTGAGATCTAGTATTATCTATGACCTTGTTAGGATCAGGGGTTCCTTTATGGTATGTTATATGCTAAATATATGAAGAGTGTACTTTGGATAAAGTAGAACTAAAGGCTTAATGTTTAGATTGTCAGTATATTTAATCACTTAAGTAAGGGTTGATCTAAAGATATGTTTAATAATGTAGGGATGGGGTTTATTAAAATAGATGTAACAATAGATCGTTTTTATAATATATAGTTTTATTAAGTATATAAGAAGTATGTGTAATATACTTAATTAATATTTTGTAGAAACATAAACTCTAGAGAATTAGAAATCGAAAGTAAAGCTCTTGCTTAAATACTTGTTGTTTTTGCAGCCTTAAAATATTTACAACCAATATATTTTCCTTTCCTTTTCAGGAAAAAACACATTTGCTCTCGTGACCTTTGCTGGGGGTCGATATATCAGACAATAAAGAAAATCTCGTGCTTTATAAATAATCAATTTGTGTAGATTAAAAAAAAAAAAAAAAAATCTCCCTTTTTATTGCTCAAAGAGCATTAAACTAAGATAAAAAAAAAGATTATCTTTATTATATTTAGATCAATATAAAATAATAAGATAAGCCAAAAACAACATTTTATTTCTTACTGTTATTAACAGTTTTAGTTGACAAAGAACACTTTAAAATCAATATATTTATGCTATTATACAAAAGTATATTTTTATTTCTCTAGTTGATAACATATCACAATAATTAACATTATTTAATATATATATATATATACAAAGATGCTATCGAATGATAGAAACAAATCTCCTTTGCTAAATATACAAAGTGAGCCTGATTACTCAAGTAATGATGATAGTGATTCAAACAATACTTCTGATAATTCAGAACTAAATAATATTAATACACCAGAGACAGATTCAAATGATAACACTGTTAATAATAATCACAATACTTTTTTTTCAAATATATTTAACAATGATAGAAACTCTAAAAAGATAAATATGAATAATCCAAAAGACAGTGACTTACTCTTATTAAAATCCATACGCCAAAATGATAATACAAATAATGACATTAATGAGAATGATTTAAACATCTTAAATAAAAATAATAAGAAAATTCCAAAGAAACAACCAAATAACAATAATTATTTAAGAGTTATAGAATCAGAACCATCATCTACGGAAAATAATGGTGAATCTAGTGATAATGACGAATCAGAAGATAATGAATCAATGAGACTGTTTAAAGAAAATGTACATCTTCTTGAAGAACAACCACTTGCAACAGCATACATTTCAGAACATGAAGAAGAAAATGATGAGGAATCTGAAAATGAAGATTACAATAATAATACAAGATTTAATACTAAAAATATAGATAAAAAACAATTAACCCTTTGGAGATTTAGCAATATTGATAATTTAGACTCATTCTTCATTACATTTTACAAATATTATCTTAAAAAGGGTCTTTATTCATATTTGATTGGAAAGATTACAAACATTCTTATATTATTATTTGTTTTTTATATTTCAATTACTTTGAAATTTTGTATCAACTATAGTCTTTTCTCAAATGCTACAAGACTAGAAGATATTTGGGTTGACAAATGTTTTAAAACACAACTTCCTTTTTTACTCAAAGTTATTATTTGGGTTGTTTATTGTTTTGTATTTTTGAAAGGAAAAGCAATTTATAAAGAATTTAAATCTTTACAACTCATGCAAAATTTTTATTACTATTTGTTGGAGATTGATGATGATGAATTACAAATTATTTCTTGGGTAGAAGTTTTGAATAGATTAATTAAGTTTAAAGATAGTAATAATTTATTTCAAAATAGTCAAAGTATCACTTTTGAGAATATTGTTAATAGAATAATGAGACTTGATAATTATCTTATTGCGATCTATTCTAATGAATCTTTAATGAAGTTTAAGGTGTTTGATAATCGTTACCGAGTTTCATTAACAAAGAGTTTAGAATGGAACATCAATTTGATTTTAATTAATTTTTTTTTTGCAAATGGTCAATTTGCAATTAACAGTAAAAATGCTAAAAATCTTTTAGAATTAGATTTGATTAATAAATTTAGAGTCGCAGGTTTTATTAATATCATTTTGACTCCTTTTTTAGTCATTTATTTTACTTTATTATATGTGCTAAAATATTTTTATAACATAAAAAGTATTTTTAATCTTAGAGAATATAATTTGGAAAACAAATATAAACTAAGAGAATATAATGAATTGGAACATTTCTTTAATAAAAGACTAAATTTGTCTATTGATATTGCTAATGAATATTTGCTGCAATTCCCAAATAACATCAACAATATTATCTATAAATTTTTAGCTTTCATTAGCGGATCGCTGCTAGCTATTTTAACAATCACCACATTATTATTTGATTCTGAAAACTTTTTATCATTTGAAATTACTCATAACAAATCAATTTTGTTTTACATTTCAGTAATAGGTGCTATTAATACATTCACATACAACAATATTCAACAAGATAAATACAAAACATATCAACCTAGAAAATATTTTAAAGAATTATCTAAATATACCCATTTCATCCCTAAAAATAAAAACAAAGGTTTAACTGAAAAACCAATGTCGAATATAGAAACAAGAGATGAGTTTATGAAGATTTATTCCTTAAAATTAATAAATATTATAAATGAATTTGGTAGTCTTTTGCTGACACCATACATATTGTGGTTTGTTTTACCAAAAAGATGCAAAAATATTATAGCCTTCATGCAAGAAATTACAGAAAAGGATCATGAATTAGGATATATTTGCAAGTACGCAAATTATAAACCTAGCGAAGAAGAGATTCGTAAATCATTCTTTTTCATGGAAGATGAAGAAGATGCAGATAATAATAATAGTACTACTCCTGTAGATGTTGAGGAATTGAAATTTGACAAAAAAAGAAGAATTAAGGATAGATTATTAAGAGCCAAAAAGACTACTACTGATGATAAGAAAACATTTGCTAATAACATTTATAATAATGGAGATGATGAAAATATTAAAAAACAAAAAAGACGTTCACAAAATCATCCATATAAATTAAATTTTAAACCTCAAAATGATGATAATGATAAAATGATGAGATCTTTCATGCAATTTAAAAATGTATACCATGAGAATATTACTTGAAAAATAATGTAATGAATTATAAATAATAATAATATGAAAAAAAAAAGAGAAAAAAAAGCATGTGCATTAACAATAATGCAACTGTAATTATATGCCAAATAATATATATTTATATAACAATTTATTTATTTTTTACCTTGTCTCATTTTCTTTTCTTTCTCGTACATATTTCTTTCACTACCTTCTTCAGTATTAATGACATTAACAATTCTCTTCATCTTATCATGGTAAGCTTGTTTATCAGCAATCATTTCTTTAGTTCTCAAATCTTGAGTGAACTTAGAATCCTTTCTGAATTGCTTCAATTGGAATTTAGATTCTTTATGAACTTGTTTCTTTAATCTATTAATTTCATTTTGCTGTGGAGATATGTCGTTATTGTATCTCTTATCCGGATTGAAGTTATCATCAAATTTAGGTGTTACTAATGGAATACTGATTAGTCTATGGTTTTGTAAGATTAATGGATGATGTAAATTATTTGAAACAATTGTATCCATGGATTCTATTATAGAAATGATTTGATCTTTGACACTTTCAACATTACCATATTTCCTTTGTAATTTAAATAGTCTTGGTTTGACAATATCTATAATTTCATTAACAGCTGTCTTTTCATCCCAAATCATGTTTAATGATTGAGTTATATTAAATAATAAGTTTTTCAGAACATTTGTTGAATTGGTAGTCTTGTCATTTAATTTTCTTATACTTAATTGTTCATATTCAACATCCTTCACAAGTTTAACTTTATCACTGATATAATAATCTAAAGATTTGACAACAAAGAACAAAGATTCTGGTGCATATCTTTTAGATAAGTTTTGGTATTTGTTGTTGATTTCTAATAACATACAACCAAATTTATTATTAACTAAACTATCAAATTGTAGTTGTTCCAAAAATTCATTAATAAGAATTAATGAAGGTGTGACAATCAAATGGTAGTGATCTGAAGTAGAGTAAACAAAACCGACTAAAGAAAAAAATAATATAGTAGATGGTTTAACAATAGATTCATGTTTTTGTTCAAATTTTTCTTGGAGAGATTGAATATTCATTCTCAAGAAATCAATCAATCTGTTATTATATTTAGCAATTAATTTGACAAAAATATCAACAAATTGATCTAAAAGTTCTATCTCTTCCTCCTCTTTCATAGTATCAACTAAGAATTGTAAATGTTGGAAAATAACTTTTGTAAAATTTTCTAACTTTAGATTATTACCTTCTGCTAATTTAGGTTGATGAGAACTAATTATTTTTTTAACAACAGAAACATGCTCTTCAATTGGATAATCATTTAATAATGTTAAAAATTGTTTATGAGTACTTGGACATTCAAATGTTGCAATATCTTCTACATTTTCTTTAGATTTTTTATTTTTTTCAGTATCTTCATCAAATATAATATCGTTATCAGAATCTGGAACATCAGCATCTTCACCTTCTTTATCTTCATCAGATTCATCATTCCAAAAACCTTCATCTAATTTTTCAATATCTAATCTTTCTTCATCTTCATTATCCAAATTGAAAATACCTCTCATTCTCATCTCTCTTTCTTTTTCTAGTTTTTTAGCTTCTTCTTCTTCTTTTTCTAATAATTCCTTTTCAGATAATACTCTATCTTGAGGTTGTGCTCTTTTATCAAATTGGAAAGTTTTTACTTTACTATCATAGTCATTAAATTCAATATTGTTTTCTAACTTAGATTCAGAGCCAGCATTTTCTTTCTTTTGCTTGATAGATTCCTTTTCAGTAGTTTTCAATTCAGCTAAAAGATCATCGAAATCTTCATCTAAATCCAATATTTGTTCATTCATTGTATTTTGTTTTTCTTGTCTTTCTTGCTTATACATTTTAGATTTAGCGATAATTTCTTGCATAACTTCTTTTTTAGTTTTCTTTCTTGGAACACCATCCTCCATATCACCATCTTGTTTTTCAAGATCATCTCTATTTCTTTTGTTTCTAGCTTGAATTATTTGTTCATATTCATCATCATCAAACAAGGAATGACCAGCATGTGTTAACTTAAACATACCTGAATCTTCTTCTTCAGCATCATCTTCTAAATTGTATAATGATTTTTTAGCTTTTCTTCCACCTTTCATGCTAGTATAATCTTGGGATAGTTCATGTTGTTGTTCTTCAAATTGTTTTATTTGTTCTAATTTATATCTTTCAAGAGTCTTTTCTTCTTCAGACAAACCACTGAAACCTCTTTCACCAAATCTATTATCCTTAAAAGTATTGTTTTTGTTTAAATTAGCTTTATTAACATTGTAAGACATCAGTTTTGCTTCATATTCCAATTGCCTTTTATCTGTAGTTTTACTATTAGAATTAGTGTTGGCATTAGCTAAAATATTAGCTTTTTTATGAGATTTGACAGTTTTATCGAACATGTTCATAGAATCTCTAATTTCTTGAATTTTTTCTTCTCTACCGTCATCTTCTTTGGAAGATAATTTAGCTCTTTGTTTAGATTTTTTAGAAGCATATCTTACTCCATGTAAACCATTTTCTTTCAATTTAGACTTAAGTCTTTGTAATTGAGAGTTTTTAGCCATTATATATGTTATTTTATGTAGTTGGTTGTTGTTAGTTTGATATATCATTTTAAAATATATATATATATTATAAATGAAATAAATAATACATTAAAAAAAAAAAATATATATATATATTGAAAAAAAATTATTTGAATACTTCCAAATAAGGAAATGCACAGTATATTTTCAATGAAAAAAATATCATTGAAAAAAAAAAAAAAAGAAACTTCATTGTAACTCATGTGACTAAGTATCGGATATATATATTTTCTACTTTGATTTAATTTGCTTTGTGTGTGTGTGTATTTTAAGTTTTTTTTTTTTGGGTGGCAAAAAAAAATATATATATATAAACATATTTCTTAAACAACTAATATTAATACATTTTTATTATTATTTAATCTCTTGTTTAAAACAATTATAAAAACCAAATCAATTTTAAATACAACACTTTTTTTTTTTAAAAAAAAAATAAAACTATGTCTGATACTGTTTCTAATACTATTACTAGTATTTTTGAAGATAAAAATGCTACATTAGATAGCCAACTAGATTCTTTATTAAAACTTGAAAAAAAAATTAGATTAAAAGAACATAATGAACAAGAAGAATCTATGCAAGTTTTAACTGCAATTCATACTTTACTATCTAAAGATTCAAAAAACAGTTTAAAATTAGTCAATACTTTAGAAAATTTAATCAAAAAACATGGTCAATTCAAAGAAAATATAAACAAATTCGTTGGATTAATTATTGATGGTGTTGAAGACTTAAGTATTTTATCTAAGATGATTCCTATTTTAGATAATAAAATTTATCTAGAATTGAATTACTGTAAATTAATTAACAAAATTACTGAATCATATATAAAGAAAGAAGATCTACAAAAAGCTTATGATATTATCAGTAAATTAGACTTGGAAAATGTAAATACAATTGATTTAGATTTAAAACTATCAATTTTACTAAAACAAATGAAGTTATGTAACAGTTTAGGCAAATATGAAGATACCATTACTTTCAGTAAGAAAATCATTCCTAAACAAATTTTCAAATTCAAAGAATTGAAAACAAAGTTTGAAAGAGACTATTATTTAGTATTAATTGAAGTTTATAATGAAAGTGATGAATATTACAAGATTGGTTCTACATTAAAAACTTTATTGTCAAGTAGAGCTGATAAAGAAGAAAATGAATATTTTGATGAAACTGAATTGATTGATTGTGTAAACTTCTTGATGCTTTCTGATTATGATACTCACTTGAATATGCATTTATTGAAAAATTTACAGCAAAATGATAAGGACTTGAATAAACTTCCTAAATTGAAGAAAATTTTAGACACTTATTTGTCTAATGATTTAATTACCCCACCTGATTTGAAAGAGTTAGTCGTTATAGGTAAATACTCATTTAATAACAAGAAGAAAGAAACTCACATGAAGCACTTGAACTTGAAGATTATAGAACATAATATTAGATGTATTTTCATCTACTACGATAATATCCATATTGACAGATTATCTGAATTATTGAACATAGACTCAAAGACCATAAACTTGGAAAGTATATTAATGGATATGATCAACAATGGTGAAATATCTGCAAAGATTAACAGACCTTTGGGCATAATAAACTTTGCTGCTAATAACAACGTTAGTGGTGGTGACAACCTTCTAGAACAATGGTCAGATAATGTAGAATTACTATTGAATCAATTAGATGTTATTGACCATTTGATTACAAAAGAGCAAATTACATACAACTAATATATATATATATATATACTTTTTTGTTCTTATTAATTAAATTTATTGTTTATGATTAAACATTATAAATAAAATGTTTATACTTGGGTTAATAGTGATGATGTGTTTCACATTATTAGTTGAACTCGGAGTTTAATTAGATCTGTACATCTTTTTTTTTTTAAAAAAAAATAAAACTAAAACGTATTTTTGGTGAAGTTTTATTTTTATTTTTTTTGTATTTATTTTTAAATCAATAAAAAAAGCAACTAATTAATTATATAAAAACCATGGATTATTTCCAATAGTAATGACCTTACGACAATGTATAGACAACTATGTTAACAGCTCTTATCAATTAACTCTAGACGAGCTATTAAATGATAATTCAATGTATAATATAGATTTTATAATCATCAATGTTATTGATATTGTAAAAGACTATGATAGTAACGATACTGGTATTGAAACTATTGTAGATAGATTAATTTTATTACAAAAATTTAAAGACAATTTTATATTTGCAAACGAAAAGTTACTAATGATTCTTTTACACTTAACTTTTGATTATAAAATCTTTAATATGGTTATAAGAATTTTGTATAGAGAAATGCAAATAATGAACAGCAATGCTCAACATCTAATTAGTTTCAAGCTCTCGCAAGAACTTCTTCCTGTTCTTATAAATATAGTAAATGATGATTTATTAACAAAGAACAATGAATATATAGAATTAATTGGTCATCTTATACCATTAAGTATTTCTGAAAACATAAATAATAGTAAACAAATGATTTCTAATGCATTTTTAATAACTGTTTGCAATGTTTTAAAAAAAGACCTTGAATCTGATACTGTTGATACTCTCATTAAATTATTATTGATTGTAAATGAGTTATTTTGCATAGAAAATCCTGAAAAAAATCCAATTCCCTTTTTAATTAATTCAAATATTATCAACAAAATCATTATGAAATTTAATAGATTTAACTTCATTGATGATAAAATTTTGTGTTTGAAACTGATGAATGGATTGGTTTGCTCTGATAGCATTCATTTATACTTAAATGATCTTTTAGTCTTCAAAGACATTTTAGTAAGACAGTTTATTGAAAAAGATATAAATGATTTTAATTATCAAATAATCTTGCTTAAAGTTCTTTATAAGATATTAATATATTTAAAAAATAATGATCATTGTAAAATTGTGCTGGAAACTATAAAAACATTGAAACAAAATAATTTGGACGATACAAATCCAAATACACCTACATTAAAGAATTTAATCATTGAAATTAATAAGCTAGATAACAGACCACTAGTACCATTAAGACGCAAAAGATAAAAAAAAAACAAAAAACAAAAAATCTTTCTAACATATTTTTTTTTACAATGCTTTATAGTCATCAATAATATTTAATATAACTTCCTTCCTATCTAAAAACTCATCTTTGCTAATTGTATCTAAATAATGTTGGAGAAATGCTCCTTTTGCAAAAAATTTATTAAAATTAGACACTAATTTCTTTAAAGAATCTACAATATTGCTATTATTTGAAACTAAATAATGTTTATTATTATTGTTTTCTTGTTGAATGAGTGAACACATTTTCATGGAGTAATTTGAATAAGCTAGCCTATTAATATCAAACAATAACATTTTATCAACACTATCTGTATAAACTATATTTCCATAATATATCGTATTATTTCCATGCACATTATTTACATCAAACAATTGCGATTGCTTGTCAAATAATCTGTTTTCATTTACACTAGTACTTGGTATATAGAATTTCAATGTATTATCATATTTTTGTAAATCTATCAATCTTTCACTTTTACCCAAAAACGCGTTTATTAAGTTATCTGCAATTTCATCATTAACTTGTTCAAATCCAAGGTGATTGTTATTAAATCCAGAATTGTTTAGATGAGTGTTGTTATAAAAAGAATTGTCAAAACAAGTTATTATATCAATTTTTTCAGTAATATCAGAGAGATACAATAATTGATTATATGACTCTAGCATACTGTCATTATTACCCCATAATAAAGCATTTGAATATAAACATTTTGTGAATCCAAATTCTTCATTTAATAATCTTATCAAGTCAGAAGGTACACCTGATCCCAAACCACCTGCCATACTATTTATAATATTGATTTCATCAAGTTTGTTAATTGTTGATTTTTCTAAAAATAATCTAAATTGTTGATAGATTATTGTTTCATTTTCTTTAAAAACATTTAACCCATTTGTATAAACATTTCCTGTATTATTATTTTTAGTTATGGAATCATCTAATAATTGTATTATATTTTGTTTACCTTTGTTTGTAAGAGATGAAGATATGTTATTACCCGATGTTCCTACAGAGATAGTCAATGTATTCAAAGCACTTTCATTAATCATGTTTATAAATATATATAGTAAATGTAATTTCAGGCAAACTATATATATACTTGCAACAATTTTTATGATTTTTGGTGTTATTTTAATAAATATATATATTTTTGTTGTTTATTTTCTTTCTGAATTCTTGTGTTTCGCGTTTTCATTTTTAACTTTTAACCAAAAAAAAAAACAAAAAAAAACCACAGAATATAAATAAATATATATCAAACTAATTTACTAGAATTCGATTTAATTATATAAATAATTTCTTAATTTTTTTATTTCTTTTATTATCAGGTTAAATCACATATATACTTATATATAAAAACAAAAAAAAGAGTCTACATTTATAACATTATTCTTAAGCCTGAACCTTTACCACCGATTTTAGCTAGAGATACTATACAATCTAATTTACCTTCAGTCCTTTTATGGTATTTGAATCCTGTTAATGGACATAAAGCAAAAGTATCACTGGAATAAATTGGTGTCAATTCATATGGACAAATATCAAAGTTACTGTATTGATCAAATTCAACATTTATAGAATCATGTGCAATAGAGTCAGACTTAGCTTTAATCTTTTCAGCTTGTTCAATCTTAGTAGTGTTTCCTGTCATTTCACATAACTCTATCAATTGAGAAGCAAAGATTGATGCTTGTAAGAAATTCTTGTTTTTGAAAGATTGAACCATAGCTACTTGAATAGAATTGATCTTATGTTGTGGCAATAAATCAATAGTAGTGAAATAAGAAGCTAATTCCAAGTTTCTCTTAATATCCTGAGTTGCAATCTTTCTTCTCTCCAACTCAATATTCAAACCTAAAACATAGTTTGCAGATAATCTCAAAGCTTCTTCAGCCTTTTCTAAATCTTCTTCATTATCAACAGTTACTAATATAACAGTCTTGATAACATCTTGGAATGTTTTAATGGCTTCTTCTAAATTGTTAGATTTAAAGTATTTGAAACCTAAAGAAATCTTCTTATTAATAGTATCAACACCTGGAATAAATGGCAATTCCTTCTCCTCATCATTGTCAGATCTTACATAAGATTTAATATGCGGTAGACCAATTTCAATACTTGGCAAGTATAACTTAGAAGATTCATAAATGTTCAAGAAAGAGTCTTTTAATGGTTCAAAGTTAACAATTCCCAATTGTTTGTTCAAACCTTGAGAAGCAGCTTCAAAAGCACCTGCAGCTACTAAAACAGCAGGCAGCTTAGAGTTGGAAACCCATTTAGATGTTTCAGTAACATTTTTGGCTGAAGTTCCTTCTTCAACACCAGCTATAGCTTCATCTTCATTCTCATCACTAGCAACAATGTCATCAACATCAGAAACGATCAATTCTTCATCTCCCCAGCCTTCGCCATCAGCAGCAGCATCATCTACGAAAGAATCATCATCATCAATATCTTCATCTATCAAATCTTGTTCATCTTCATCATCTTCAATCAAATCATTAGAAATTTCAATTGGTTCAGATTCTTCATTTTCATCGTTAATGTCTAATTCTTCTAAAGTACCTAAAATAGCCTTTTCGAAATATGATAATTCAGCTTCTTTCAATGGCCATTCAGCTACAGGTTCTTTGACAGCAGCTTGTGGAACAAAGGATTCCATTAAAACACCATCAGGTAAAACAACTTCACTTTCTTCAACGCCGGCAGTTTCCAAAATATCACCAGTTTCAAAATTGTTACTATGAGCTAATGCAAAGGACAATGGTAAAGAACCTTGTTCAGCAAAAATTTGAGATCTTTTTTCAACATCATTCAAATAGAAACTGTTTAACAGAATAGATCCTAGATCATTTCTTCTTTCACCAATTCTACTCATCATACCCAATTTGGCAGTATTACCAGTAGATAAATATAAGAAACTTAACTTGTCAAATTCTTGCAGTTTTTGTAAAACTTGTTCATAAACTTTAATATTACCTTGCTTTATAGCAGCTTGGCCTAGTCTTTCCCATAATTTCATATCATTTAATTTCAAGACTTCTTCTAAAGCAACTTGCAAATTACTATCTTCTAAAGCTAATTCAAATCTAATCTCTGGATCAGTAACAAATTGTAAAGCAACTTCCGGGTAACCAGATTTTTGCAAATAACCAATAATGTTTTGACCAACCAAATTGGATGTTTTGATTATTCTTAAAACTTCATTGAAATTTTGGTTTACTAAAGCTTTCTTGAATCTATATTCAGTAGGATCAATAGTAATGACTTCAACTTGACCAGATCTGTTTAAAGCATATAAAGTAGCCTTTTCAATTCTTGTTAAATAAATAGTATTTTCCAATGTCTTGATAATACCAGTTTCACCATTCAACAAACAATATTTGATGTGATTTAAAGTTGAGAATATCAAAACATTGTTTTCATCAAAGACAGCAGATTTTATTCTAATAGTTTCATGAATACTGTTAATCAATTCCAACTTAGAAGCAGTAACTAAAGTGATACCATGCTTACTTAATAAAGCAAAGTATTGACCATCTTGAGAGACTGTAACGTATTTAACATTAGAGACCTTCAATTCAGCTACTTGAACATCTTGTTGAATATCATATAAAGTGACAAACTTGTTCTTCAAGATCAATATTAAACCTGGACCCAAGTTTATGATATCATTGATAGAACCAGACTTGGAAGAATCCATTTTAATAGATCTAGTCTTTTTGTTAGACAAATCTCTTATTTCTATACTTTCACTAGCTTTATCATAAATAGCAAATCTATTTCTTGTGACAAAAGTGGCAAATAGTCCAGTGTCATTAATAACATTAGATGGTTCAACAGCACCAGCGGCTTCTTTAGGTAAACCTACAAGAGCAAACTTATTGTGAGATCCTGTGTTTACTAATAAGGAATGGTTAGCTGGATTGTAAGAAATACTTCTGAAATTGTTCCATGTTTCACCAATAGTTTTTAAAGATATAAATGGTAAAGAAGCTCTTTTAGTTCTATAATCAAAGGTCTTGACATTTTTTTCCTTATCAACATAGATTAATTGTTTTTGTTGATTGTTGACAGCAAATGGTGGTCTTTCTCTATCTAATTTGAAAACCATACACCCACTGTCATGAACAGCACCAAACAAATTGATGTGTGGGTGAGCAGCGATCATCCAAAATCTATCATTTTCTCTCTTGAATTGTTTAACTGGAGTTCTCTTATTTAAATCCCAACATCTAATAGTTTTATCTTCAGAGACAGAAATGATCAAATCTTCAAATGGATGGAATAAAACTGCATTGATGTTGTTAGTGTGACCTCTACAAGTATCAACTTCCCAAGCTCTAGTAGAAGACATTCTCCATAATTTGACTTGATGATCATCACCTCCAGAGACAATTAATGGTAATTTTGGATGGAAAGAGGCCCAGTTGACACCTCTTGTGTGACCTTCTAAAATAAATTTAACAACACAGTCGCCAAATCCACTTCCATCAAGGATAGAGTTGCTGTTTTGTGCTAATTGCTCCATAGAGTGTGAATGCATTGGTGCAGAATGTTTTTTTCTTAAACCAGAAATATCCCATACTCTGACAGTTTCATCTAAAGAAGAAGAGACAACAAGATCTTCACCACCTGGATGGAATTGGGCAGACATAACAAAATGATTGTGACCAGTTAAACAGGCAATTTCTTTTCTGTTTTGCCAATTCCAAATTCTAATAGTTTGATCATCAGATGCAGAAATAATCCAGGGTAATTCAGTATGGAAATAAACAGTTCTAATATAATCTAAATGACCACTTAAAGAATATAAACATTGCTTTGTATCTAAAGACCAAACTCTAATAATAGAATCATCACCAGCAGATACAAATAATGGTTGAGTAGGATGGAAATCAACACCTCTAACTGGACCTTCATGATCTTCAAACTTGTGTAATAAAGTTCCCATTCTGTAATCCCATAATTGAATAGTACTTGAAAATAAAGTCACTAAAGCTAAAGGTCTAGAAGGATGAAAAGCTATACCTTTAGCTCTAGAAGACTTTGACTCAAATTTAGTTAACATCTTCATTTTTTTTTAATGGGTTTTTAAATGAATAAAAAAGATTTTTTTTTTTTTAATTGAAAACCAGGAAATTAAAATAAAAAAATGTAATAAATATATATTAAACTTGGGTTTTTCTTTTTTTTCAAATTTGTTTTAAAATTAATATATATTTATATTACTTTGTTTAACTATAGATTTTTTTTTTTTTTAAAGGTGTGTTGTTGAAATGTTTGTTGTTCAAATCGGAAACCTTGAATAAAAAAAAATTTTTTTTTTTATATGAGAAAAAAAACTGATTTGATCACATGATGATTTAAAAATGCCACAGTATTAATGATTTGTTAAAAATAAATTTGATTTAATTTTTAATTAATATATTTTTATTTAAATAGTTATGCTTTTTTTTTCTATTTCTTCTTTTTTTTTTTTTGTTTTTTTTTTTTTACATATTAGGATGTTCTCCATTTGAACCAAAGCCACTCAAGTAAACTATATCATCATTTTTTAAAACTACATTATCAAACATATAATCATGTAATTGGTTTTCTGGATCATAAGAATATGCAAATCTTCTGTTTGGATAAATTTTTGAATTTTTGGTATATTTCTTTTTGAACTCTTGCATTTGCTTATTAAATAAAGGATTAACATTTATGGATTTAATTTTACAATCAAATTCACCTTTTTCTTTAATATCTTGTGCATTTTCCCAGTCTACTAATCCCCCAGCCCAATCGATTGTTCCTGGAGAATTATTTTCAGATCCACCAGGCCATATTGAAACATGCAATTTCATTGGTGTTTGAGGGTATTTATAAATTTTCTGTTGTGCATCCCAAGTATCTACTTTTTGCAAAGTTCTAACAATTCTCCCATCAATATACCAATGGATTCTATCTGGATTCCAATCTATTTCATAGTAATGCCAATTATCCCTGGTTGAAGTTTCTGTATGAGCTTTAATCATTCTAGTATGAATTAATTCCCCTTGATGATAATAATTCGTTTGTGCATTCATTAAATCACCACCAAGGAATTCAAAATCAATTTCATCATGAACATTGGAAAATAATACAATTGTTGTTATCACACCATTTCCCCTTCCAGCTTTCAAGTGCACACCAATACGTCCATATAGCATTGATCTTGTAGTAGTCAATAAAGAGCCTGCTGATTTTTTTGGCATGGCAAGATAAATGTATGGTGAATTTTCTTTATCATCATTTTCAAACATTTTTAAAACACCACTGTAAGTAAAATCAACATAATCCCATTGATTTTTAGCTTTGTCTAGATCAGCTGTAATTAAAAAATCAGTCCATGGAATGATGCTAGTACCAGGAATATTAATATAATCACCTGCATATGAATTTGCTACCAATGGACCCTTTCTGTCAATATCTTCATGCTGTATACTTACAGATTCTGAACCAAATGAGTAATCATATTGGTTTATGATATTGGTGGGTTCTGTTTCATCAACTAACGCTTCAATGGAAAAAGACTGCTTGTCCTGTGATCTTTTTAATATAATTTTAGGGTTATTATTATTTTCTAGATGATTAAATAGTAATGCACTTTCTAAATTGGTTTGTTCTGTCTTTCCACTTGCAATTACAAAACTATCAGCTTCAAAGGGTTCATCATCATTATCATCTTCCTCACTGTCTTCAAAACTATCATATTTATCATTTTCAAAATCATTGTATTCATCTACATCTATTATTTTCTCATCTTCTTCATCATCATCATCATCTTCCTCATCACTTTCTTCATTATAACCATCCACCTCGTCATCATCATTCTCTTCATCATTATCTTTTTTTTTGTTTTTGTTTTTGATATCAATATCTTCTTGAAAAACGTACTCTTCATCTAAATCAAACTCATCATTCAATGCTTCATGACTTACTTCAAATCTTTTTGAAACTTTCCCTTTTTCTTTTGAGGATTTTTGCTTTTTCAATTTTCTTATTTTTCTTTTTTTAGCAAATTTAGGTGGTAAAAAAGCAGGTCCTTTTAAACAACTATTTTGTGTGAAAGAGTTTTTCGGATTACATCCAATGACACAAATGGGACCGGTACCACAAGTCCAGAATTGAGAGCAACAAGGGAATTCCTCTGGACAATTTTGAGTAGGGGAGCAACTTATAGGAGTTGGTGGTTCATAAGGCAAATTTTGTCCTTTTATTTTCAAAATTATTAGTGAGGCAATGCTTAAAAGAACATATGGTTTTAAAGAATTAACCATTATTAATATATATATATTTTTTAATGACTTAAATTAAACAGCAAAGTTTGTTTGTCTTCAAGTTGATTGGTGCTGATGTTTTTTTGTTTTGTTTATAAAGATTAGTTATTCAATATATTAATTGCTTCTTGCAAGATGTGTTTTTTTTTTTTTTCAAATAAAATTCACCACTTACTTAACTGTTTTCATTATTTTAATATATTTTTGTGTAATCTACAATTTCCTATTAAAGAAATAAGAGATAATACCAAACATTGCTTGATCACATGATTTTGACTCTTTAAGTCATTAAACCATGACTCAGCGGTTAATTTTTTTATTTTTTTTAAAAATTGTATTCATTATTTTATTTTTTTTTATGTGAAAAAATTAATTACAATAGCCCTTATCCTATTGTTCTGTAACTTGACATATTAACTATTTTTCAAAAAAAAAAAACAACAACAAAATAATATATGGATGCATCTTGAAAATTTTTTATATTGGACGAGCGTATATATATAAGAAATGAATAAACTTAAATTGGAGTTTTTTATTTTATCAGATGTTCTCTTTGTTAAATCAATATTGTAAATTCAAAAATAAATATTTATAAAACCTAACAAAGCAAATTGATTTTTTATTACTAATATATATATATTTTTCACTTTTTTCATTTTAAAAAAAACAAAAAATGAATGTTTTAGTTTATAATGGTGAAGGTGCATCTGTAGAAGGTGTTAAATATACACTTGAATTATTAAAGTTACATTTAGAACCATTTTACTCTATTCAACAAATTAGTAAAGAACAGTTGTTAAATGAACCATGGTATGACACTACCAAATCAAAGATGTTAGTCTTTCCAGGTGGCTACAGTACTCCATATAATGAATTATTATTAACTAATAATGAGAAAGTGAAAAATTTGATTTTAAAGAAATTCAAAAATGGTATCTTCTTGGGAATCGGTGCTGGTGGTTACTTAGGTGCTGATTCTATTCAATTTGATATTCCAACTCAACATTTGAGAGTTGATAGACCATTGAAATTCTTCCCAGGTTTAGCACAAGGACCGGCATTTGAGGGATTTAATTATATAAATAATGATGGTGCTAAAGTCGTTAATTTGGCTTTTAGAAACGAAGCCTCTGGTTCCCTTGCACACACCAAAGCTTTTTTCAATGGTGGTGGTAACTTTGTTAATGCTGATGCATATGATAATGTTGAAGTTATAGCTAGATTTGAAGATGAATTGGATTTGAAAGACTCTGATGGTAAAAATTATCCAAAGGGTCAAGCTGCTGCCGTCTTTTGTCAAAGTGAAGCTGAAGCTAAAGTTAAAGCTGTTTTAGTTAGTCCTCATTTGGAATATATTCCAAGAATTTTGCAAAAAGCTAATGATAACAATCCAGGCCGTTATCATCAAAGTATCATTGATGGATTAAAACAAGATTGTGATACCAGAGATATTTTTTGGAAACAATTATTTAGAAAATTAGGTTTAAGAGTCAATGGAACCACTAAATCATCTGAATTTGGTTCAGATTTGACTTTAACTCCAACTTATTTACACTATAAGAATAAAACTGTTGCTGAAAAAGTTATCCCTAACAAAGATTATGAATTCTACCAATTTGAACATGATTCATTCCAAGTCTTTAAAGGTTACCAAAACAACCAATTAAGCCAA
>LXPE01000035.1:0-32634 GCA_001664025.1 Hanseniaspora valbyensis NRRL Y-1626
TATATATATATATAAAATTTTTTTTTTTAAATTATTTAATTTTAAAATTTCTAACCTTTTGAAAGTTTTATTTACCCCTCTTTCTTTTGTTTTAGCAAACAATACATGTTAACTCTCAGAAATATAAACTTACTTATACTATATTAGATCGTTTAAAAAAGAGTTACAAAAAAAAAATAAGAATTTAATTACTTTTTCTTTATCTTTCCTAGTGGCTATTCATTTTTTTTTGGAACATTAAGATTAATCGTTCTTTATTACACGGACTTAACCTATGTTTAATTAATTAATTAATTAAACAAAATATTATTCATATTTTCTCTCATTTAACATATAAACATTAATAATATTTCTATATAAATATATAGCTTCTTTTAATTTATAAGCTTTATTTTTTATTTATTTTTCTTCTTTTATTATTATTTATTTTTTCAAAGTATTAATAGAAATTGGTTCAGATTCTAAAGTCAAAACTTGTTCATACAAAGGTAAAGTAATAAAGTCACTAAATTTTTCATCAAAGATTTCTTTTTCTAAAATCTTTGAAACTAATTCATATTTATTACCTTTATCACCTTTATGCAAAGATTCTTTGATTAAAACTTCAGTTTCATCATCTAAAATCTTTTTAACTAATTCTTGAGTGACAACTGTCTTGTTTTCTAAAACTGCACTATGCTTAACCCATTGCCATAACATCTTAGCACTTACTTCTGCTGTAGCAGCATCTTCCATTAAATTGTTTATAGCAATACAACCATTCCCTCTAACCCAAGCTTCCATATATCTCAAACCAATTTCAATATTGGCTCTAATACCTTCTTCGGTAATTTTAGATCCTGGAATAACAGTATCAACCAATTGAGAATTCAAAACAATATCAGTTTCAGGAATGATATGGATTTGGTTTGGTGTTAACATTTTGTTAAAAACCTCAGCAACATATTCACATAAAGCTGGTGTAGCTGACCAGGAGCCATCAAATCCTCTTTCCAATTCTCTAGTTTTGTCTTCAATAACTTTCAAAATTGCTTCTTCACTTTTTAATTGAGCAGCCATACCACCAATACTAGAGATACCATAGAAATGACATACTTTTGGCAATTGTAAAGCATAGGCAGACATGAAAGGTACACCCATGGTAACAATATCTCTGTTTGGCAAAATATGTTGCTTATGGTTTTGCAATGTTTTGATTGTTGAAAACATGTAGTCATATCTACCACAATTTAAACCAGAAATATGATTTCTCAATTGGAAAATTATTTCATGCAATTGGAAAGCTGCTGGCAAAGTTTCAATCAAAATTGTACATCTTATAGTACCTCTTGGAATTTGTAATAAATCTTGAGCAACATTGAAAACATTATCCCAGAATTTGGCTTCCAAATGATGTTCCAATTTAGGAATGTAAAAGTATGGACCTTTACCATCAGCAATTAATTTTAAAGCATTATGGTAGAAAAAGACACCAAAATCGAATAGAGAAGCACTAATTGGTTCACCATCAATTAACAAATGCTTTTCAGATAAATGCAAACCTCTTGGTCTGACCAAAACGGTTCTTAATTTAATAAATTCATCTAAAAGCTTATAATCTTTACCATTAACTTCATTTTTATAGTTGATTTGGTTTCTGATAGCATCATACAAATGGACTTGACCATCAATCATATTGTCCCAAGTTGGAGATGAAGAATCTTCAAAATCAACCATATAACAATCAGCATTAACAGTATTTAAAGCATTGACTAACATGTTTCTCTTTGGTGGACCAGTAATTTCACAATGTCTTCTTTCCAAACCTTTACCTAAATCAGTAATACCTTTAAACTTAGGAACTGTAGAGTCTTGTCTTAATTCTTGAATTTGTAAACTATTAGTCATTAATTGAACAATTTCTTCAGTAGATGCACAAGCATTCAATTTAGATTGTAAAATTGTTCTGTCATTTAATAATTTCTGTAAAGGCTTGTTAAAAGTTCTATGTAAAATTACCAAAAATTCTAGACATCCTTTGGTTAATATATCATATCTTGTTGTTTCTGATGGGTAAACTTGATTAGTTGATAATTTACCCAAAATTTGGACATCATTTAAATTGATTTTAACTGGCATAATTTATTTTTTAAATAAAGAAAGAAGATTGATTAAACACACTAGATTAGAATATGTTTTAAAAGTGTACTTGGTTGTATAATTGAAGTTATTCTTTTTAATTAAGTAATGAATAAATAGAAGAAAAATATTAAATTAAAAATACTGTTTATAAATATATATTTTCATCTTTTAAACTTATATATGATAAAAAAAACTAAAAAAAAAAAACAGACTTATAAATATATCCCTTCAAAAGATATATATATTTTTAAAAAAAAACATGAATATAGAAGTCGGTAAGTTCCGAAAATATTTGGGTTTGCTTGGGTTATTATTTTTTTTTTGCGCATTTTTTTACATGCGGCTGATTTCTAATTGTTTATTTTTGAACAATGAAATTTTACATTTTTTTTATTCATGTGCATATTACATATTTAAAATGTTCATAAAAGTTATTTAATATATGTAAAAATTTAATAATGTTTTTATTAACGAATTAAAACACTTTCTGTTACTATAGTATTACTACTTTTAAACTAATATATAAAAAAATAAAGCTTATAAACTATATCTGAAATGTGGATTTTCAACATCTGTTAAATCAAAGAAAGCAATGTTTTCAATATTTTCACCTTCATCTGGATGTTCTTCAACCCATTTGGCTTTTTTCTTGTTTTCCCATTTATAACCAGTATATAAGACAGCAAGAATAGCTAGACAGAAACAGTAACAAATAACCATATCTTGCTTAGCAGGATTGTAGTTTGGTGCATCTGAGGTTTTAAAAGTGTATGTACCTGCAATATTACCACCACAGTATCCTAACAAGAATAAAGCATTAACAGTGGCAACTTTAGTAGAACCTGCTACATTTGAAGAAATTGCGGACAAACAAGAAACAAAACATAAAGGAGAGATATAACTTAAGTAGACACCAGCTAACTTAGCATATCTATTTGGAGCATAGGCTAGCAAACAAATGCACATTAAAACGATTGCTTGACAGAACATAGCACAAACCATTTTGTGACCCATCCAATTACCTTTCTTTTTAGCTAAATACAAAGATGCATAAGCAAAAATAGGACAAACAAATTCAACACCACCAGCAATCAAATTCATTTTCAAAGTTTTCAAAGTTGTGAATTCAAATTCTTCTTTAACTAAAATAGAAGAGAAATTAGTCAAACCACCATTTGGAATATTATTACTGACAGCAAATGCTACATACATAAAGACCTTCCAATCCATGAAAGCTTCTTTAAATTGAGACCATTTCCAAGTATGGTTACCAAAACCTTTTTGGTTACCTTGAATTCTTTTCAAAACCATTTTTCTTTCTCTATCAGTCAAAAACCAACATTTCATTGGATTTGATGGAATATGAACAGCCATACAACAAGTGACAAAGATAGACATAATACCAGTGACAACAAATAACAGCTTCCAAGCAGGCATAGTATATGTACCACCATTTTCAACATGTTCAACTAAACCAATACAAATACAACCACCAAGAATGGCACCAAAACCATTCCAAGCAAACCAAGTGATAGATCTAGAAAACATTTCTTCTTGTTTGTAGTATTGGGAAGTTAAATGGTTGAAAGCAGGAGTGATTGAAGATTCAAAGAACCCCAAAAAGAATCTTAAAGCCAAGAAACCTTTATATTCAATATTTGGAGAACCCTGTAAGGATTGAACCATACCCCATAAACAAGTGACAGAACATAAGACTAACATGAAATGTTTAGTTCTTTGTAAAATTCTTGGGAATAACAACAAACCACCCATGTAAGCATAATAGAACATTGAAGAAGCAGTAGAATAATCTGTACCAACCATTTTCAAATCATCTCTCAAACCCAAAATGGCAGCAGAACCAATAGAGGTTTTATCTAAAAATTGTAAGGAATAAGATAAACCCATCATAGGTAACAAACACCAATCTAATTTTCTTACCAATTTTTTATCTTCTTCTTCAGTGTATTCGAAATCTCTGATTTCATCCGCATATTTCATTGCATCATCAACGTCTCCTGATAATACAATTTCTTCACCACTAGGAGAAAGAATAGTAGCAATTTGTGCGGTTTTGTCACCAATTTGATCTTGAGTAATAGAAATAATTGGTTTTACATCATGATCGATTGAAATGGTATTAGAACCTGAGCTGGAAATTTTATCAGTCATTATAGTGAAGATTTTTTTTTTGAAAAAAAAAAATTATTAATTAAGAAAACTTACAATATACTTTGTTTGGTGTTAGTTAATATTTTATTTCTTTAATCTTATTATTCATGATATTTTTGAAGTTTAAAATTTTTTCATTTCGTTTCTTTATTTATATATTAATTAAATACTGAAAATATAATTAACAATAAAGTTTCTTTTCGCTTATCAAAAATTCTAAATAAATAAAACAATTAATTTGTTTGCTATTTATCATTCATCGATTGACAATTTTTTTTTTTTTTTTTTATTCACATATTTTTGAAAGAATTTATTTATCAATTAGCAGCTCTTACTAACTATATTCTTATTATTCTATTTTCAAATGTAATCTTAAGACATTATGAATCATAATAAACGGCAACCACTAAAAAACCTATTGTGTTTGGTACATGGGAAAAAATTTCTTCTTATTGTTGAGAGTTTGATTTTTTTTTTCGGAATTTACCGCTTAGCTTAGTCGGGATTTTCCGCTAATATTGTTTCTTTTTTCACAACCTCGGTATGATTTTAGAATTAATCAATTTTTCACCGAGGAAATATATTTTTGACAAAAAAAAAAAGAGTAGAAATACATATAGAAGAAAATGTCAGGAAAAAAGACATTTTGGTTTAAACACAATTAGTAAAATTTGTTATCTACTCTTATCTGGTGATCTGATAAGGATGCGTATTTTTGCGTAAAAATTGTTCATGGAAGAATAATATGAACAAAGTTATAATAAAAAATAATGAAAATAAAAGAATAAACGTTTTATTATAGAAAGTCGTTTAATGTTTAATAATCGGTCTCAATTTTGAAACTTTATAACGGATATAAAATATGATATTCTTTAATCGCTGACTAATTTCTTTACGTTTTAAATTGTAGTTGTTTTTAGAGGTATAAATCAAGATGATTTTCTATGTATAATATATACTGAAACTACTTGGTTAGATGTAAAAAAAACATGGGTCTTTTAAAACTTTCATTAAAAAGAAGAAGATATAGTTTAGATACTATTAAATATCTTTTTTTCACCATGTTGCTTTATAATGGTACCTTAATGAAACTACAAAAGGTAAAAAAACTAGTTACTTTTAGGAAAGAGGAATCATACTGCTGTAACTTCAAATTAATATCCTTTGAAATGCTAAGTAATCACCACAAAGATAAATACTAAGAATATGTGAAGTATTTTTATGTGGTAGCGACATATCATTTTTATGTCCGAATAATTTAAAAAAAATTTTTTTTTTTTTTTTTTTACAATTTTTTTCTGGATGAAGATAAAAAAAATTGTAAAAAAAAAAACATTCAACACAATGTTTTTAGCCTAAAATGTTTTCCTATTAAACAATAAATATCAAAATGTAGAACCAAAAAAAATCATATACGTCCAGAATATAAGCTTAACATTATAGAATTTTTGTTTTTTAAATATTCTTTCATTTGTTAATTTCAATATTATATAATAACCACAAATATGTCATTACCGTTAAAAAATCCCTTGAAAGGTGAAGCTAGTGAAATCAGTGATAAAGCATTTGTTGAAGATGCTGCAGTAAGATATTTTATGAATGTGCCAGATGAAGATATTTCCACACCAGCTAGACTGATGTTTGTTTTAGAAGAAGCCTTTTGGTTTTATTTTGATTATATGTGTGCTTTTAGTGAAACAAAAAATTATGGTTTTAATTTTAAAAAATTCTTAACACTTGTTGTCCAATATTGTCCTCAAATAACATACTTGGCTAAAGCTAACTCTCAACTAAATAACAAAAATGCAAAAAACACAGCATGGTCAGAAAAAGATATATCTGATGCTTTAACACAGTTTAGAGAATATAAAAGTACAATCCCAGTCAGAGGTTGTTGTATTTTAAACTCTAAACTTGATAGTATTCTTTTAGTTCAGGATGCAACTTCAAAGACTTGGTCTTTTCCTAGAGGTAAAATTGGTAAGGATGAAGACGATGTTAAATGTGCCATCAGAGAATGTTATGAAGAGACTGGGTTAGATATGGCTAAACATATTAGAGCAGATAAATATATGAACACAAATATGCAAAACAAACAAATAAGAATTTACTTCTGTACTGATGTTCCAATGAATGTTGTAGAAAAATTCAAACCAATGTCAACATATGAAATTAGTGATATGAAATGGTTTTCTGTCAAATCTTTGAAAAAGTTACATGGTACAAAATCGAAAAGACATACTTATTTAGTTATTGCTTTGATTTTCAAGATTTCCAAATTTATTAATGAAGAAAGTATTGAAAGAAAATTTGTAAAAGCGGAACAAGATTTAAAGAGAATTTTGAAAATCACAACTTCTATTGATCCAAAAGAAGTTACTGGTAAATACAAGGGTTCAGAAAATGCTGGTGCAAGTATCTTAAACATGATTAAAAAAAAAAGTAGTAGTAATGACACTGCCAAGAGTAGCCCAGTTGATCATTCATCTGCAAAGCCTATTTCAAACCCAGGTACAAGTGTTTTGAATTTATTAAAGAAAGGTAGTAGCAATAGTATAAGTACTAATATTAACAATGAATCTAAAAATGAGTCTGGTAAAAGTCTGTTATCACTTTTACAGAAAAAGAAAACTCCTGAACTGAAAAAGGATGAAATTTTATTAAATACAAGTAATGAAAACACTCCAGAGACCTCCAATGCTAATAGTCTTTTGAACTTATTACAACAAAATAATAACATTAAAAAACAATCTCAAACCAATGTTACAACACCAACAAACCATTTTGCTACAGGTTACAATATTACTCCTCAACAATCAATTAATAATATTGGTTCTCCTATGATGCAATTTCAACAATTGATGAATCAACAAGGACAACATTCTTTACCACAAAATCAACAAATACCACAACAATTACCTTTGCAAATAGAACAAGCAATTAGTCAACAGTTGTCGCAACATATGCAACAGCAATATCCTCAACAGATCATGCAGCAAATGCCACAACAAATGCCATTGAAAATTCCACAACAACAACAGCAGCAACAAATGTATATTCCAAATGTTAATATACCAAATTACCAAATGGCAATAATGCAACAAAGTGGGTTCCCAGGGCAAGCTATGAATCAACAAATGATGCCTCAACAACAACAACAACAAAAGATTCCAAACATGATGATTTCCCCATTCCAACAAGCAACAAACATGTCTCCAAGTCAATATGCTTTACAACAACAGCAATTGCAACAACCACAACAGCAACATCAACATCAACATCAACATCAACAAATGCAACAACCACAAGTTAATGCTTCATTTACTGAAAATCCTAGAAAAGCATTATTGTCATTACTAAACAGTGCCCAAAGAAATAATGATCCTCCTAGAGAAGAAAAGCCTCAAAGCAAGAATGTATTATTAAATGATCTTCATCAAAACAGACCACAAGTAAATGAGGTAAAGAAGAATGTAGCAGAAAATGACAAAAATGAAATCACTTCTAATTCTGACTTATTTAAAATCTTGAATAAGAAAAAGAATAACGTTTATTCAAATCCACATATTGGCAAATCTGGTAGTTTAGAAGCTGAAGAAAACTTTGAAGATTTTGAAGATGATGTTGAAGCTAGTCTTCCTGATGAATCTATGATGATGTAATAAATATATATATAATTTAATTTTAAGGAATCTATAGTCTCTTTTTTTTTTTTAAATAAATAATATATATTTATAAAACATATTCTTCCAAAACTTGTTCTAATAAACCATCATCATCTGTTTTTTCAGTCCATTTTACACTTTTTGAAAGAGAAGTGTTCAAAGTAACAATACATCCATAACATAATCCAGAATCAATCTCACTCAATTCATCATCACCTAGATTCTTAGCATTGATTTTTTCTATAGATGAAACTTCTTTTTCCCAATTTTCAAAATTGGTTTTTTCAGAATCCGTAGTTTTAATAGCAGGGTTCATAACAGTAATATTATTAATCCATTCAGCAGGGCTATGTTTGTTTGATATTCTATTTTGACAAATTTTACAGTGATTGAACTTTTCATTTAAATCTTCAGTACTATTTGGATTTTTCAATTTTAACCCTGTTTTGACTACTGTTGAAATAACACTTGCATAATCACCTTCAATGGTGTTGAAATAATCCAAAGTTATATCTGAGATGGTTTTTGTTTTTCTTGATTTTGGTTGAGATTCAGAAGCAAGTTCATTTAATAACAGAACTTTCTTGGTTGAAGAAGAAGAGGAAGAAGAACCAGTTTCTTCATTGTAGAGGAGAATATCTTTATTATTTATAACCAAATCATAGTATGCTTCAACTTCAGAATAGAAAACATCTGTCAAAGGATAAAACTTCATATCAAGGTTTCTAGCTATGACATCTCCTCTTCCAGTTACAGTATTTGTGACTATTTCAGTGGCCAACTTTGTCATTGATGATCCATAAACCAATGCTATGTAATTATACTTTTTGTAAACAGTTTCAATTGCGTTGTTGATAGCAATATTTTTAAAGTCTTCTTTACTGGTTAAAGTTTTTGCTTGGTTTCCAAAGGATTCAATTAATATTTCATCAAGAGTAATATCATTAGAATTGCCATTTATATTTTGAACTATAAGTTTATAATCAGATTTACTCAATCTCAGAAGTTGCAATTTGTTATTTTCTGAAATGGTTAACAATTTGTTAATATTTACTACTCTAAATTTGATAGACCCCTTTTTCAAAACTTGAAATTCAGGTAAAGTTTGTAAAATATTAACAATATTTTTAAATTTAATATATTCTTCTTCATTTTCAACAACAGTGATAGTTTCTAAAATGAATCCAGTTTGTTGTTGTTGAGAATATTGATTATTTAAATATTCTATCAAGTTTTGTAATACAATTAAAGAGGATTTACCCATGGATAAAGCCAATAATATTTTGTCATCATTAGGTGTTTTAAATGTAACTTTCATAATTTGTTGTAAAAACTTATCTTTATCAGATATCAAAGTTCTTCTTTGTTTTAAAAGAATAAACTTTGAGAAACATTCTTTACAAAATAGTTCTTTTCTGGTATTGGCAACAGCTGGTTGCTCTTTACATCTATTACAGATTTGTTGATCAATATCTGTCATCTCAATTAAATCAATAAAATAGGGAATATATTTGACAGTTTATTATTGTGGCTGGTTCTTTCAATCAATGATGTTAAAAAAAGAATATATCCAAATGCTCATCGATATTTTGCATTATATCAAAAATTTCTTATTAAAAAAAAAAAAAAAAGAAGAATTTTTTTTTTTCGGAGCTATAATTGGTAATTTAAAAATAATTGTGAAAAACACAATCAAAAAGCAAAAAAAAGAAATGTTGAATTGTATATATATATATATTTATATATGTTAAAACCCTTTAAAAAAAATAATTAACCTGTTACTTCAATAAAAACAAACAACCCTAAAAAACTATACAGATATAAAGAGGAAAATGACAGAAGAAACTAATAAAACTGAAGATAATCAAAAAACCAATAATATTGATACTAAAACTACTACTAGTACTAAAAAAGATGAACCAGTTATACCACATTTTCTAGATGAATTAAATTCACAAAAGGATTTATCAAAAGTTGATTTCACTAATGGAGATAATTCAAAAACACCTAGTGAAGCTATCAAAAACTATGCTTTCTATCCAGACCATCCAGAGAATGCTTTACATAAATATCTTTTTGCTTTAAAACAACCAGGTCAATATTATGATCCATGTGAGGAATCTAAGAAAATGTCATTTAAATGTTTAGAAAGAAATCAAGATGACAAATATCAATGCCAAGAGTTTTTTGATGCTTATAAGGAATGTAAGAAATCATGGTCTGCAGCTAAAAGAATGAGTAGAACTGAATGGAAAAAATAAATAAAACATGTAAATAACAAAAAATAAATAAAACAGAGTTGATATTAAGACTTGTTAACTATATACATATATATAATATTCTTAAAAAAAAAAAAAAAAAAAAAGACAAGAAAAAGATACATAAATAAATAATTGATAATATTAATAATATTAATAATATATATATA
The DNA here is from genome assembly GCA_001664025.1 of Hanseniaspora valbyensis NRRL Y-1626. NCBI lineage: Eukaryota > Fungi > Ascomycota > Saccharomycetes > Saccharomycodales > Saccharomycodaceae > Hanseniaspora > Hanseniaspora valbyensis. The sequence goes on from LXPE01000035.1 coordinate 10,387, forward strand.
ACTAAAAGTTAATAAATTAAACCATTAATCGTTTTAAAGTATATATAAATACGTTTTTATCGGAATTAAACAAAAATTGATAAATTGTTTATACTATGTTTTTTTTTTATTTGGTAAAGTTTTTCTTTTTTTTTTTCTTCATTTTTTTACCCAAGTTAAAAACGTAAATCTTTTTTTTTTTCTTGGCCGAAGAAAACATTTTCAAATAAAATTTTTCACTAATTATATCTTCATTCAATTTTTTTTTCCTTTTTTAAACAAACATTAGAGAAATAATAAATTAATAAACCTAACAAACACACATTAATTTCCACTTTCCTCCTTTTTTTTGTTTGTTATTGTTAATACTATTACAACAATAATGTCTGAAGAAAGCAATGTTAGTTTTTTCACTAAACATAAAACAGCTATTATTACTACTGTTTGTTGTTTAAGTGCTGTAGTTTCTGCTGCTTATGTAGTTTATAGCAAAGAAAATACTATTGGTTCTACATCTAGTACCAGCTCTACCTCTAATACTTTTGCCTCTACTCCTTCTTCCTCTACAACTGATAAGAAAAAGAAGAAGAAAGAAGCTCAAAAATTAAAGAAACAACACGAAAAGGAAGAGTTTATTGCTACTCATTCTGTTGACAAATTTGGATTAAAATTTTTACCAAACTCCACAGCTATTGACACCTCTGGTTTGACTGCTGCTCAAAAGACTAAGAAAGCTGCTGCTATTAAAACTGAAGCTAATGAAATTTTCAAAAAACAAAATTATGAAGAAGCTTTGGTCTACTATACTTGGGCTTTACAATTAAGCAATGATCCTATTTTCTACTCCAATAGATCTGTTTGTCATTTGAAATTAAACCAACCTGAAAAATGTATTAAAGACTGTACCTCTGCTTTAGAAATTGATCCAACTTACACTAAATGCTTATTAAGAAGAGCTCAAACTTATGAAACTATTGGTAAATATGAAGAAGCCATCTTAGATTTAACTGGTCTATCCTTAATGAAGTACAATGCTGTCAGTGTTGAACAATTATTACAAAAATGTCAAGAATTATCTTTAGAAAATGATTTCCAAAATTCCATGTTGAATCAAAAGCATGAATTAGTTAACTTCTCCGATATTTCCTCTTTTTATCAATCTATCACTTCTTTACCAAAGAACTCTAAAAAAATTAATGATGAAAAATTGAATAAATTAGTTGATTTGATATATGCCGACTCTGTTGAATCTATTAAGAAAGCTGATGATTATGCTAATGAATTAATTGCTAATGACGGCGCTGCTTTAGAAACTCAATCTGATGAAGCTAAAGCTGTCATTTATGCCGCTGCAGCTTCCTTAACTTTCTTCAAATCCTTACCAACTAAATCTTTAGAATTAGTTGAAAAATCTTTGACTTTTGGTAAAAATGCTTTCAATTTATTGATCTACTCTTTAATCATGTGTGAAACTACTGGTATGCCAAAGGAATCTTCTGAATTATTCAACAAAGCTATTGAAGCCGATTTAGAAGATGCTTCTGCTTTATACCACAAAGCTCAATTCTTAGCTTTAGTTGATGACAGTCAAATCAAAGCCATTTGCAACTTATTCATTCAAGTTTTGGAAATTGATGAGTCTTTCATATTCGCTGAAATCCAATTGTGTTTATTAGACTACAAGCAAAATCCAGACAAGAAGGATTACCAAACAAGATTCACAAACTTGATCAGAAAGTACCCTGATGTTGCTCAAGTTAGAATGTGTTATGCTGAAGTTTTATCCACTCAAGAAGATCAATTAGCTGAAGCCTGTGCTCAATTAGATAAGATCTTGGATAACAAGAATATCTCCGCTTTAGAAAAAGTTAATGCTATGATCTTAAGAATCCACTTCTACTTATCTGATCCAGAACAAACTATGGCTAACTTGACCTTTGCCAACACATTGATTAAGGATGCTTATGAAATTGATCCTACTAACTACAAGGTTTTGAACTGTATTGGTCAATTGACTTTACAAGATCCAAACAAAATTGAAGAAGGTATGGGCTACCTACAAAAGGCTTTGGAAAACACTCAAGCTCCATTAGAAAAGAAACAATTAATCCAATTGATCCAATCTACTAAAATTCAACACCAATTGTTACAACATCCTGTCTATGCTCCATTGTTTATTGAAATGATTCAACAAGCTGGTATGTAATAAGTTATTAGTTAATTAATTTGTATATAGAAAAAAAAAAAACACAAACAAAAAAATAAAAAAGAATATATATAAATATATATTAATATATTATGTGTATTTGCATTATTTAATATTAATTGTATTTTTTAAAAGTTTTTTGTTTGTGAGAAATTTGAAGCTTCCAATTGTTCACGTGACAATTTGAATGGGAAGAATTTTTGTTTAAAAAATTAAAAATTTTTTTTTTCCCAATTTATTTTATTCAGTTAGAAACAAAATTTAGAATATAATTTTTTTTTTTTTAAAAAATTAAATATCGAAGAGAATGAATAAAAACCAAAGCATATATTCCAATATTTATAATGTTCTCTTTATTCTCTGGTATTAAAAGTACCTCATTGATTTTAAAGTCTCAATCGTCATGTTTAAACACTTCAAAACAACTACTTAAAAACACTAGTCTTCAACTAAGAAATAACTCCACAAGCAATAAAAAATATAAAGTTAAAACTAGAAGATCTCTCTTTAATAGATTAAAAATTGTTCCATTAGGTCCAGTTAAACCAAAGATTCCAAACACAGAAGTTGAACAACCATCATTTGCCATTATGACAAAGAGATCTGGTGTCGCACATGGTAATGCAGGTTGGTCTAGAAAACAATTGATGGACAAAAGAGGTTTCCATGAACCTAATAAGATTATGAAAAGATATATCAAATCCCATGTTCATAACAAAGCAATGAGAAAATTAATTAACTGGTAGATACTATGTATATATTAAATATTCAATAATTGAATGGGAAAAAAAAAGTATATGTTCTTTTATTATTATTTATTTTCATGCTATATAAAAATTTTGTAAATACGTTTGTGTTTTTTTTTTTTATAGATATTTATTTTTCTACAATTCCTTGTTCTTGTTTTTGTAAGAGATTTTTTTTCTCTGCAACCTTTGCCAAGAAATTAGTAGCCCAAATGTTACCTTCAATTGTAGTTTTTTCATTACTTCCATTACTGGTATCATGATCCAAATGTTTCTCTTGAATTGTAAGCTGTTTGTTAAATTCTTCTATCAATTCTACTAATTCATAAAAAAATTTACTACCAGTAAAATAAGGAAGAGCTAAATTTGTACAAAACTTCAGATCATCAATATTACAAGTAAATAAACTAAACAGTTTTAGATCAATCAATCTTTCAAAATTATGATTTTTTTCTATGAGCTTTTTGTAATAATTTTTACATATAATCGTAAGCAATGCAGCTAAACATTTTTTTTTGCAAATAAAAACTTTTTTCAAATTCAAATACGCATTGACTAATAAGAATGTCAGACTATTATCAAAGTTAAAAACTTCAGCTATAGCAAAAACATCTTTTAGAGGTACTTCCGGCCAATTTTTACTACTCAATGTTGGATTCTCTAAACTTATATCATCATTATTTTGTACTAATCTAACATCATCTTCGTCTTCTTCTTCTTTTTCAGTATTTTCTATTTCAGAGTTATGATTTTTTAAATTACTAAACAAAAAACTTAAAGAATTATGTTCTTTTGCCAAGTTCCATTTTTCTGTCGTATCTTCTTCTAACTTTCTTTTCTGTTTATTTTTTGTTATACCACGAGAAGATCTTTCTTTAGCAACAGTATCTGGGGATTTTCCTTTCAAAGAATCCTTTCTTGCAACAGCTTTCAAAGAGTCTACTTTTATGCCAAACAGTTTCTCAGCTAGATAATTTTTTAAATATCTTGTCATTGCTGGTGTAACATTCATACCACCAAATTCATTAAACTGATCAAAAATTTCATCCGCATTGCTATGTTCTCCCAGCTCTTTGTATATCAAAAGCACAGCAATAATAGGTGTTTTATCCACAGATCTATATTTAATCGCAAGTTTTTGATTATGAGAAGTTACCATTTTATTATATTGTATCAATTTGGAAATCATCATAGATTGTTCTTTTGGTGACAAAACTTCCTCAAAATGTGGGAGTAATTGTTTGTATACATTTAAATACACAGATTTAGCATTTTGATTATAATTTTTTCTAGAAGGCATTAATATTATTAATGTTGTTTATTTTATATATGAATAAAAGGATTGTGGTTTATTTGTTTATAGTTTAGATATATATATAATTCTCATTTGCAATTGTTTATACTATCTTTTACAAGAAGATTGTCACGTTTTTTTGTATTGCAAATTTTTTTTTTCTTTCTCTCGTTAAAAATATATGATTTAACTCCGAACTGATAGTATTAATTTTTTTTTTTTTAAATGTATATTTTATACTAAATTCACGAAAACATTCAAAAATAAAATATGTGAGACTTTTTAATAATTATTTTTTTTTTTTTCATCTTCCACATCTAAACAAAAAATACAAATTGAATTGAAGAGAGAAAATATTTATAATACCCTAAATTTGTTTCATTTAGATAAATACTATAAATTTATTGTTACTATTGATATTATCATTCTTTTTTCTTATTTTTGAAAAAAAAAAAAAACATAGTAACAGGAAACAATGTCTTCATTTGCCAGTAAGTTTGCTAATTTGAAAAAAAATAGCAAACAGAACACTAATTCTAATGACACATCTACTAATAACAACAGTAATAACAAACCTTTAGATGGTAATAAAAATAGTATTCTTAAAGCTACTTTACCTATAGTTCCTGTACCTACAAAGAGTAAACAGGAACAAGATAATAAAAACTATAAAGAATACATTAGTAATAAAAACGTAGCGGATACATCTAATAATAGTACATTAGATAATAAACCAACTTCTAATAACTATAACAGAAACTCATTTGTTGATACCTCAAGAAGACAACAGCAACAACCAAATAACAATGTATCCAACTCCAACTATTATAAAAATAACTACTCAAATAATAGATATCAAAATAACTCTTCATCATATAATTATTCTAAACCATCTATTCCAGATAACAGATTCAATACATACAATAACGGTTCTGATAATATTTATTATGGAAATAAAAACTCTAATAAACAAAATGATATGTTTATGGATATGATGGATAATATCAACCAACAAGTAACTAATAAGCTTCAAAATGGTAAAAAAACTTTTAATACTAGAGATTCATACAACAAAAATATAAATAATAGGTATCAAAAAAGAGTACCTGATGTTTATATTCCTACATCTCAACACAATAAATCAAGATTTGATAGCCAAGGATCTGCCACACCTAAAACACCTGTAAATGGATACACTTACGATTCAAGCAGAGACTCAATAATAACAGAAACTCCATTAGCAAAAAATATAAATAATATTAGTATTAATAATAGCACAAATGACATTGACCAAATTGAAAATGTTGAAAACATATCTGTCTCTCCAGTCGTTATTGAAGTTCCAGAACCAAAGTCACCTAAATTCTTAAACACAGAATTGTCTCAACAAGAACATTATATAAATGTGTCTACCGGAGATTTTGCAAACAAAAAACACTGGCTCAAATATGACTCTGTATCTAAATATCCAGTCTTACCTGAAGGTTATGCAACAATTAGTAATGAAAGACTTTCTTTGAATAATGAATCCAAAAGTTATGACCCAAGAATGAATCTTTCATTTTACAGATTTCATAAAAGATATGGTAAGAATTATAAAAGTTTTACCAAACTTGTATTATTAAAGAAAGATAATTTTCATTTTGATGTACATACTGATATAAATATTATCACCCCAAACAATGAAATCATTCTCTATCCTTCTGCTGAAAGTATTAATTCAGGAGCAGCAGATTTAGGACTGGATAAAAATGTTATAGCTAAATATTTCGATAGACTTTTAAAGGAAAAAAGTAATAAATTATATCATGAAAAATTTATTTCTTCTGACAAAATTTTCAAAATAAATAAGTTTAAACAAGATGAAAAGAATGATTACTTTAATTATAAAATGGATCAAGTTATGAAAATTAAAAAGATTGAAGTTTTAGATTCAATGGAAGCATTGGTACCACTTAATTGTTTTGTTATTGAATTTGAAAATTTATATCCCAAAGATTTTAATTCTTCAAATTTATTCATAAATGAAATTGTTCATAAACAGGATACAGTTTCTATTGATGGTATTGAATTTGAAATGAAAATTAGTAACAAAGAAGTTGAAACAAAAACATGTAATTGGATTATAAAGAAACAACAAGAAAAATTAGGATTATTAGAACCAGAATTCAATACTAAAAAACTTGAACAACAAAAGAAGGAACAAACTTTAAATGAAACTAAAACAACTCCATTTACAACTAAAAAATCTGAGAACATGGATGAAGAAATTGTAAAATTTATTGAAGATTATATTTCAGAAAACGAAAAGATGCTCCAAGATTTTGAAGTACCTAAAGAGCTACAAGAAAGATGTAATAATAAACCAGTCTTATATTTACCTAAAGAATTTTTAGCTAAATTTGAAGTTCCAAGTTTTGATATTAAATATAGTTTACAAAAGGAGTATCAAAATGATAATATTTTTGTTCATAAATTAGGTTGTTTTATACCTTTTAGTAGTAAAAATGGATTGAATTTTATTTTGAACAATGGATTAAAAGTCACATCAAAATTCAAAAATGTTTCACCAAAGACTTTAAAATTTGTTTACATTCCTGCCAAAAATTATACTGCTCAAGCTATAATTACACAACAAGAAAACATTTTTATCAATAGTATAACACCAGATATGTCCAAGCACAAAATTGTAGATTATAGATTATCAGACAAAAAAAATTTAACAAAAGAACAGGTTTTGGATTTAGCCAAAAAACAACTTATTAATGATCTTGTAGATAGTATAACTCAACACTTGAGAAAGAGAGTTGTGATCCCAACAATTCATAAGTCTCTAAAACCTGAAAATTATCCGGATATTTCACTCTCTGATAGTAATATTGATAAAAAACAGAATAACAAAACTGCTGTTAAAAATGGAGATGGTAAGGATGAGACTATTAGGAAGATGTTGGAAAGAGAAAAGAATAAAAACAAAACTTTTTGGGATTTGTTAAAGAAAAGTACAAAAAAGGTAGAAGCTATCAAAAAGACAAAGTTGGAAGAGGCAAGTAAGTTAAAAATAAAAAAAGAAAAGAAAAAGAGAAAACTTGTTTTAACAGATGCTTTGAAAAGTAATTATGAAGAAAATTATATTAAGAAACGTAAAATTGAAGATGAAATTGTTGTCAAAGATGAACAAGTAAAGAAGGAAGAAAATAGTGTTAATGATATAGATGTTTCAGAAGAATACAGAGAACAAGAAGAAATGGAAAAGGAAGAAAATATGGTTCAAGATGAACAAGTGGAAATGACTGAAGAAGAAGAAAAACCATTAACCGAAAAGTATTCACCAATCATCTCTTTGTTTTCAGAATACAAATATAATTCTGATCTTCCAGTATCATTATTAGAAGAGATTATACCATCTGAAAAAGAATTTACAGAATTTGTTTTATTTGCTAAATCTGAAAACTTAAACATTAATGTTCCATTTGAAAATTACTCTGAATTTATTCAAGATTACACCAACCTTGCTAAAAAACAACATGTAATTGAAGTTAAACAAAGATTATTATCAAGATTAAATTATAACCAAGAAATAAATGATAAAGTTTATCCAGTGGATCCTTTGCAATGTACAAGATCCATTGGATTCCGTAAAATTGACCCTGAAATCAAAAAGACTTATTTGCCTCATAAAAGAAGAAATGGTGCTTTAAAAACATTACATATTCATAATGGTGATCTATTGATGAATGATGAGGATGATGTATTATCAGGTCAATTCATCAAAAAAACTTATTCAAAAGAAAAAGGTCATAGTAGTAATGAAGCAACACCACAGCCACAATCTTCAGGAAGTATTGGTCTTGGTCAAAGTAATAACAACAATGTTAATAACAATGACCAATTTGATAGTGGTGAAACTTTTAAAAGCTCAACAAGATCTAATAGGTTACAAAATAGAAGATACCAATCTGAAATTAATAAAACTGCATATGAAAATAATAATATTGATGTTCATCAATCATCATCATCCAATTCTTTGTTATCACTAAACCAGTTGTCTAAACGTAGAAAACCTGTTATGTTTGCAAGATCATCTATCCACAACTGGGGTCTTTATGCATTAGAATCTATAATGGCCAAAGAAATGATTATTGAATATGTTGGTGAAGTTTTGAGACAGCCTGTTTCTGAAAAGAGAGAAAGACAATATTTACAAAAGGGGATTGGTTCCTCATATTTATTTAGAATTGATGAGGATACTGTTATTGATGCTACAAAGATTGGTGGTATTGCTAGATTTATCAATCATTGTTGTGAACCTAGTTGTACTGCTAAAATCATTAAAGTTGGGAAGAGTAAAAGAATTGTTATTTATGCATTAAGAGATATTATGGCTAATGAGGAATTGACTTATGATTATAAATTTGAGAGAGAGACTGATGAAAGTGAGAGAATTAAATGTTTATGTGGAGCTCCATCTTGTAAAGGATTTTTAAATTAAAAAATATATATATATTTATATATCAAGGATTTCTGTATTAGAGGAATTATTTTTTTTCTGTTTATAAATTATAGATTCAATAGTTTTGTCTTTATACAAACTTGAAAGATTTTGTTCATAGTATCTTTTTATATCTTTTATTGTATTGAATTTAAAATTTTGGTGTTTATAAAGTTTTTTGTATTTTTTCATAACAAATTCATTAGATTTTATAAACTCTTTAATTCCTTCTGGTTTAACATAATTAATTTTTAATATTTTATTATCTAGGCATTTAACTATTAATATGTTGTTAGAAAATTTAAAAGTTCCCAAATCTTCATTTGCTTTAAATCGTGATTCTCCAGTATATTCTTCAGCATTTTTTATAAACACTTTTCTAGGTCTCCATAATTTCATATCATTTTTGGTGTAATGTTCTTTTATATAACTGTAACAACAATCATCAGATATGGATATTTTATTCAAAATTTTGTTAATATCATCTTTAGCCCAATTTAATTGAAATGAAGCATCATTCAATTTTTTAGCAAATAATGGTTGATTAAAATGTAAATGTTGAATAAAATCATTATTTTTTGTAGTAGTACAGTTGTATATTTGTTTTGAAAAAAATTCCTTCATCATATCTGCTGATATCATTGCTAATGAATTTCTTAATAGATCATATTTATGATTGAATTTTTTACTATTAGGTTCGTTAATTTTTGAAAATCTGTATTCTTTATGGTTTAAATCTAATTGAAGTGAGTTTTCTTTATCTCTATCATAAACATATTCAATTTTCTCTAATTTATAATCTTTATCAATCAAATTAGATATCAGTAAAGGTTTTGTTTGCATATATATATTTCCATTATCAAATTTATCACAATCTATATCCTGAATAGTTACTCCAATGTATTTTTCATTATTTATTAAAGATCTTTGAATAGGGGATGAGCCTTTATAATAAGGTAATAAAGAAGGATGGAGATTAAAATTGAAGTTGAAATTTTTTAATAAATTTCCACTAATAAATTTATTAAACGATACTGCAACAAGAGCATTATATTTTTTATTCTTGATGTCATTTTTGAAAAAATTTATATCTTGTTGAATAGGTATGTTATTATTTTGACAATATTTTACAATACTTGGAATAAAAACAGACTTGGCATTTTTTTCAGTTAATATTTTATTATTAGGTCCTAAAACATCTATTTTCAAAAATGGTAATTTAATTATTGACTGCAGTACTTTCACACTAAATTCATCACTTCCACAAAACAAAAGTCTCATTTTAATAGATTAATAGAGTTTGTAAAAGTATGTGGAATTTGTATATACTAATTTATGGTTTATATGTTTGATTGGTTAAACCCTTTTAATTTTATTATTTAATTTTAAGTTTTTTCTTTTAAGTTTATTCGTTTGGAGTAAATCATGTGACAAACTGGTAAAAAATATTTCACATATTGGTGATTTAATCAAGAAGAAGAAGAAAGAAAAAAAAAACATTCAATACCGCAAAAATTGATTTGTCTAACGCGTAAGTGTACATAAAAAAAAATATTTTAAAATATTATATTTGATCTGATATATTTTTAATTTAAAAAAATATATATACTCATACTATTCCCAAAACACACGTTCTTTAATATACTACATGTGTATATATTACTTAATTTTTTGATAATTATATTTTAATGTTTAATATTAGAAAGTTGTTAATTACAAATGGCAGTATTTTAAAATCAATTTCATTGTCATCAACAAGACATCAAGTTTACTATGCTACCAAGACTATAACAAATAATAATAAAAATGTTAAAAGTATTATAAACAGTTTGGATATTATTGACCAAAAATATAAAATTAAACTATCCCCTATGTTTGCTCAAATATGTGATCTTTATAAAGAATACCCAGGTTATATTGTACTAGTAAATGTAGGCTCTTTTTATGAATTATATTTTGAACAAGCATACAATTATTCAAAGTTATTAAATATAAATCTTGTTAGTAAAAAGATAGCTGGAAATAAATACAACATTCCTTTTAGTGGGTTTCCAACATTTCAACTTTCAAAATTCTTAAATATTATTATAAAAGAACATAACATGAAAGCTGTGATTGTTGATCAAATAGATGATAAAATAGATCCGAAAAATAAAATTATTAATAGAAAAGTGACTAGAATAATTACTCCAGGAACATATATTGAAGATGCATTACAACATACACTAGACAATGTGTTTACAGCAGCAGTCCATTTAAATGAAAAAAATAATAAGATTGGGTTTTCTTGGACAGATTTATCAACAGGTGAACTTTATTCTATGTCTTGTGATAAGCAATCTTTACAATATCATTTACAAAGAATTAATCCACAAGAAGTTATAGTTCTTAAGGACAATGAATTCAATGAAGAAGCAGAAGATGATTATGATGATGATGAATTTTTTATCAAAAAACTTATTCAACAGGATAATGGGAATAGATATTTTGTTTCTAGTATACCAAAAAACGGGACTTACACTAACACATCCATCAAATCATTTGACTTTATATTTTCTTTAAAAGAAAGAAAACAATTTAATATAATTATAAACAAACTTAATAATGAACAAGTTAATTCTCTAAAAATATTACTCTACTATTTGCATACACAATTCCCAAACATGTTGAGTGATTCAGAAAACAGCAATATTAATTTAAACTTACCAATAAGTATATCTAATTCTAAAGTTTTGAAATTAGATTCTTTAACTATCAAATCTCTAGAACTTTATGAAACAATGGCAAGAAACTCAACAGTTGGTACTCTTTTCAATCATTTAAGCAAAAATATAACGAATGCATCATCTGTAAGATTGTTAAAAAATTGGATTTCTCAACCAATAACTGATATTGATTTACTGAATGAGAGATATGATATTATTCAATTTTTTCAAAAATACGGTAAACATAAAGTTGAGTTGATTAATTTTTTAAAACAATTGAAAGATATGAGTAAAATTTTACAACAAATTGCTATATCTAATGGTGGAAATAATACTGCCTTCAAATTTGATTCAAATGGTGGGAATAATAACATCAAAAACTTGTATAATCTTTGTGAATGTTTAAATAATATTGATTCTATGAGAGATTATTTACTGAAAGCAGTTCCCGGAAATGAAACAAAAAATAAAGCATTTTTAAATTTAATAAATGATTTGAAATATGATGATATTGATGGTATTAAAAATGTTTTAACTTTTATAGACTCTGATGTGATTATGGATGAAAAAGAACTTCCATATGAAGAAGCAGACGGAGAAAAAAATGTTAATGAAATAGTAAATGAAACTGTTGATAATACATTATTCAATGAAAGTTTTTATTTCAAGAATGGATTTGATGAAACTTTGGATGATTTAGTAGAAAAATATCAAAATTATTTAGCTCAATATTCTGAACTAAATAAAAAATTAAAAGATAAATTTGTTAATGATTTAAAAATGAAAAGTATTGAATTTAAAAACACTATGAGTAAAGGGTTCCATTTAGAAATTAATTCAGGAACAGCAAAGAATTGGAAAAAGATTATGTCAGACTCGAAATTAAACACATTTCAAAAAGATTTCCCTATTTTAAACAAATCTTCAAACAAAAAAGTGAAAAACTTAAATTTATTGTATAGTGAAGAATGGGCAGAATTGGGAGAGAAATTGATAGAAACAAGTAGCAAGATAAAACAAAGAAATAATCAGTTAATCAAATCAATTCAACAAAAAATGATTAGAGAATCATCATCACAAATAAGAACAATTTCAACAGCAATTAGCAAAATAGACATTTTAATTGCATTTACTGAATTTTCAGCTTTTCATGACCTTACAAGAGCTAATTTAACCAAAAACAACAAAAAAACTAATACCGAATTGTATCTTCCAGAAATGAAAAATTTCCAATTAACAAGATGTAAACCAAACACTGTCAAACTGTCACCAAATAAATTTCAAATAATAACAGGATCAAATAAATCAGGTAAGTCAAACTATTTAAAGAGTATCTGTTATTCAGTGATCTTGGCACAAATTGGATGTTTTGTCCCTACATTACCAGGTGCAAATATTCCAATATACAAACAACTTTCTTATAAATCACAAGCAATGGATGATATAAACCAAGGAGTCTCTGGTTTTGCTTTTGAAACATTACAAATTGTTGATCTATTCAGAGAACTTCAACCCAAAAAAACGGTTAATTTTGTTAAAAATGTTAAGGAAGATGAAGAAAAAGAGTCAGATTGGGAAGGTAGTGTGTTATTAATATTTGATGAGTTTAACAAATGTACACATTGGAAAGAATCTTTAGGGTTGACATATACATACCTGAAACAATTACATTTATGGAATAGTGAACACTCTGGTAGTTCAATCAATATTATTAGTAGTTTACATTTGGGTGGAGAATTAGGAAAATATTTGGAACAAGTCGATCCAACTTTTTTGAAAAATGGTTTAGAATTTTGGAAGTTTGAACTTATAAAAGATAAATATCCTTTTAAACAGCTTCCAGATAATTTTAAAGATAGTGAAAATTTAATTCAATGTGATAAGGATGAAAAGACTGATCATATAACAGAATACAAAACATATAAATATGATTACACATTGAAACCTGGAATTTCTACAAAAAGTGATGCATTAAAAGTATGCTATGAATTTGGATATCCATCTGAAGTATTAAATCTTGCAGAAAAATCCATCCATAATGTCTGGAAAGTGTTTAAATAAGATATATAGTTTTATAAAGAACAGTTTGTTTGTTTATTTATTTTTTGAACCTATTTTTGGTTCCATTTTCTAATTTTAATGTTTGGATCAGCAGTTGTTCCAATAGTTTGAGACTTTTGAGCTTTCTCTAAAATATCCTTCAATTGTTCTGGAGATAGTTGATTAAGTTGGTTTAAAATTTGTTGTTGTTCTGGATCAATAGGCTGTTGTTGTGGTTGTTGCTGTTGCATTTGTGGAGATGTTTGTTGATAGTATTGTTGTTGCATGTACATCTGTTGTTGGTTATATTGAGGGTATTGTTGCTGAGGTTGTAATTGCTGTTGACCATAGAAAGGTTGTTGTTGAAACATTGTTGGTATTCCACCATATGCTGTTTGTTGTGGGAATCCATATGGCATGTTGTTATAACTTTGGTATGGAAGCGGTTGGGCCATCATCATATTTTGTTGCTGTTGTTGTTGAATGTTATTATTTTGTACAGGGAAACTTGGGGTAGCTATTGAAGGATTTTGTGCATTAAATGTTTGTGTTTCTGTTTTATTGCTATTAGTTTGTATGTTATTAGTTTGTTTTTTTTCAACTGGTTTCTCTTTAGTTAAAACAGCAGGACCTAATATAACTTTCAATTTTGTAATATCCATGTTTTTCAAATTCTCTTCTTTAAGCAAGTCATAATCATTTGTAGTTTTAACACCTCTTCTATCACCTCTTGAAACATAATTTTTTCCAATTTTGTTTCTCTCATTTTTCATTGAATCATCATCATCATTTTCATTATTATTTTGTTTATTTTTTTTATTTGATCTTTTTTGCTTTTGTTGTTTTTTCCATTCTTGCTCTTGTTCATCATCACTAAATTCTAAATCTTTATCGTCAACTTCTTCATCATTGAAATTTGAAGCATCTGACCCTTTCAATAGTTTAATGCTACTAGTCTTTATAAGTTTAAAGTTATCATCAATCAAAACATATACAGGATCTTTTAACTCTAAAGATTCAAACAAATCAATATTTTTTTCGTCAAATGCTATAGTATAGTATGGATGAGTTACAGGACCAAAAAGCTCTGATATGTAACCTAAAACTTTGACATTATCAGTGTCTAAATCTAAAGTGAAAAGAATGGCTTTTGATGTATCAATGATATATTCATTACCAGAAATATCAGATTCTATAATAATTTTTTTCATAGATTTGATCTTTTTATAAATTTTCCCAAGTTTCATGTTTTTTTGTGTTTTAACGTCAATTGTGATATTTCTGATATCAGAGATATCTTTGATAGGTTCATTTAATATTTCATTTTTACTTTTAATAATTAAATCTTGGACAGAGTCTTCGTCCTCATCTTCATTTATATCATCGCCGGAGAAATCAGAGGAATCAGAAGAATCGTTTGAGGAAGATTCTGATGAATCAGAGGATAAAGAGACAGAGTCATTAATTTCATCATCATATTCACTTTTATTTTTTTCTTCATCATCTTCTTCTTCTTCTTTATCTATTGTATATAATTCATTATCTGATCCTAAATCAGAAACATTTTCTAAATCTTCTAATTTGATTAAATCATTTTCATCAGCAATAACTGGTGCAGTTTCAGGTTTAGTTTCACTTTCCATTAAATTTTATTATTCAAATGTATGGTGTTATAAATTTTTATTTATTTTCTAAAAAAAAGAATTACTAGTTTTTTTTAAGAAACTCTGCAAACTTTTACTGCATTTTAAAATATATTAAAGTGAAAAAAAATGATTCACATCTTTTTTTTGTTTTAAAAAAAAAAAATTAATGAGCTCTGTTTCAAAAAAGCAATTATTACACGTGATTTAAGGCTAAAGAGGCGGATATAAAAATTTAAAATGAAAAATAACAAATTTGAAAAAAAAAAAAAAAATATACATATATTAATGAAAATTTTTTTCTTCTTCAAATAACAAATTAAAAAATTGATATAAACAGATATACACAATAAGACCAGTAAATCCAATTGTACTATTAATATTATTTTGAAGGGAAAATGTTTACTAAAGTAGTATCTGTTAAGCACAGTATCAATAAAAACACCTTAATAAAAAGATTAAACAGCTCTTCATCTTCTTCCAATAACAATGGTGGAAAAACATTAAATGTAAATTCTTCTAATCCAATTCAACATATAAATGATTCCATATCTAATAGATTTTGGCCAACTTTTAAAATGAGTACAGCTACAAATCCAATAAATAAAGTACCAGACACTTTAGCCTCTTATGATACAGCTATAGATTTCAATCCAACAGGCAAATTTAGAAAAAATATTTACATACCAAAAATTTATGATTCAGAAAATGTTTTAGATCCTATTAAAAACAAACTTAAAAATAATAAAATTGTTAAAACTTTCTCTATACAAGAATTGACAACTGATCCAGGATTTTTATCTCAATTCTTATGGGATTCAGGTGAAATCAAACCTAGAGAATTTACTAAATTGACTAGAGAAAACCATACAAAGATAGTCAAGAGTATTGTTTGGTGTAGAAAACAAAACATATTATCTACTAGACACAAATTCTATCAATAGATAAATGAAAGAAAAAAGAAATATAATTTTTATTCCTGTATATATATATAAATGTATTTTTTTTTTAAAAAAATAAACAAAATTTCTCATCTTTTAATATAATCAAAAAGAAAATGAATAAGATTATGCTTTTATTTTGTTTTCAGATTTAATTCAGTTTTTACCCGAAATAATTTAAAAATAGTATTTTTTTTAAATAATAGTCACATGATTTTATTCTTTAAAAAAAAAATTTAAAAGAGAATCTTCATTAGTTTCTTTTCCTTCAAAAAAAAAAAAAAAAAAAAAGGAATTCGTATAAGGTTTGTAAAATATACATGGAGTTAAGGATTCTAAAATATATACAAGTTCCAATTACTACATAAAATAAACTAACTATAGATATATATATATATATATTTAAGTTAAAGTTTAAACAAATCATTTAATACCTTTAATAAAAATAAATGTCTACATGTATTAATTAATATACAATACCACTACGTATATATATAGTAGTCCGTTTTTTTTTGTTTGTTAGAAATTAAAATACATAATACAAGACCTTATGACCGAGTAAAAAAAAAATATATATATATATATATTTGATGTTTTATTATTAGAAAAGAAATTCTTAATATTAAAATAACGCTTAAACTATAGTTTTTGTCTTTCTTCCCCAGAATTTGGTGCAATAATTTATGTATTTTTTTAATTATTAAAAAAAAAAAGATGATCGGAAAAACTGAAAACACCGAATATCCAAAAAAAGAAAAAGAAAAATAGACATTTCTTTAAAAAAAAAAATCATAATTAACCAAATTAGCTAATAATTTAAATAGTTATCTTTCAAATAATATAAAATCCCGACAAAGTCCGTTTTAAATTTATTCAACATATTTATAAATAAAAACAAATAACCAAATAATAACAATTGATATATATCTATACCATTAAAGGAAGAATTTATATATAAAAAAACTTAAAATTAATAATTAATAATGCCTTCTATTGATACCAATACTAACCCGACTAGTCAAATAGAAAGTGACTTTAATTCACAAATGGATATAGACACTATTAATACTTTAGATTCATATATTTCCTCTTACATATCAAATAGTAATGTGGAGAATTTAAATCAATCAAAAACACAAAATCTTAATGACAATGATTTAAACATTGATAATAATGATGATGATGATGAAAACCTAGACAGAGTATTGACAAATCTTCATCAAACAGAAGCTACAAAACATATATCAAGAATATTATCAATCCCAGAGAAATCAGACAAAAAAGAATTCACTTTAAAAAATATTATCATTCTTATGTCAACCTTATCTGTTTTCTTAACAACATGGGGTTTTAATGCTTCCACTGGTATTGTTTTGAATCATTACTTGAATAATAATACTTTTCCTGGGACTTCTAAAGGTACATACGCTATTATAGCCTGTATATCCCCTTTTCTTGGTCAAGTACTATGTCCTTTAGCAGGTATTCTTGTAGGAACTATAGGTTATCAACACACAATGGCTCTTGGCACAATTTTAATCTTCCTTGGCTATATTCTAGGTTTTGTGGCTAAGAATTTAGGTTATCTTTACATGTGGGCTGTCTTCACAGGGACTGGTATTTCCCTATCCTTTGTTCCTGCAACAACTATCATTCCCAAGATTTTTATCAAAAATAGAGCTTTTGCTATAAGTACCATTCTTATTGGTACAGGTATTGGTGCTGCGTTGAGTTCTGTTATTGGTTCTTTCACAAATGTCAGAATTTTCTTGTTGATTCTTGCAATCATTGTTATAACTCTTCAATCTTCAAGTGTCTATTGTCTTCATAGAGTCTTTGTTGATGAATCATTTGTTAGAAAACCTTTAACTTTGACTTTGTTTTGGGAAGAATTAAAAAAATACTATTCAATAGGCATCTTCAAATCTTATATTGCCCATTTGATTGGTATTTGGTTTAATATCGCTTTAATGGGTTACTTGATCTTTGTTTTCACTCTATCTTCATATACTAATGCAGTTCAACCTGATATTACAACATTGGACTCCAATTTGATAACTGTTTATTTAAATTTAGGTCAAATTGTTGGAAGACCATTGATGGGAAGAATCGGTGATAGATTTGGTAGATCAAATACTACTATCCTTTTCACATCCTTCTGTGCCATTTTCATCTGGGTTTATTGGTTGAATTTCACTACTTCATATGGGAAAATTGTTGGTTTTGCTGTCTTAATGGGTATCACTTGTGGTGTTGCCAATGTTTTCAACACTGTATTGATTGCAGATTGTTGTCAAAATTATCCTCCTGAAATGAATATGTTTATCAAATACTGGGCTTTCGTAAACTCCAACTATGGTCTTGTACTTTTGTTTGCTGAATATATTGTTCAAAAATTGACTGTTACTACTGCTGCAAATCCTTACAGAAATGCCCAAATGTTTTCAGGAAGTTTATATCTTTTTGCTTTGTTTCTATCTTTTTTCATTAGAGAATATAAAGTTAGAACTCTTATCGAAGGGGAAATTAAAACTGTTGAAAATCAACTAATATATGAAACTAGAATGTATGATGAAAAAGAAGTTAAAAAATCTGAACACAAACTTGAGCAGAAATTAGAAAAACTGAACACATCAAATAAAATAAACATAAAAGAAACAATCAAAAGAACTTTCTTACCTATTGTAGTTTGAGTTATTATAAAAAGCTAACAATTCACACATAGCAAACTCGATATTCAAAGAATCTATAATCTCTCCATTTGTATCCTTGCCTGTCACCCAATTATTATCTAAAATGTTTAATGACAAGTGCATATAAACTCCTGTGATCAACTCCATATGTTCAGCTTTCCATTTCTTACTCTTAAACGGGGTCAACTGTTTAACTACTTCCAAGATAGGTTTGTAAAGGGAAATATTGAAAATTTGATAATTTTTTTTAAATAAGATACCTATATTCAAAGGTAAAAATTTTAATCTCTGAGTCTTGTCACTTATTACAAGATTTAATGATTGTAATAAAGCATACTCGAAGTTTAGGTAATTGATGTTGATATCATCTGAATCACTAGTATCACTATTTTTTCTCATCCCTACACCCACCTCCTCCTCTCCTCCTTCATAGACATTACTGCTATTTATAAACTTTAATCCATTTAATACTTTGAATTTTTTATTTTCTTCATTATTAATATTTTCAAATGACAAAAATTTACACAGATAAGTCCAAATTTTAAAATCTTCTTCGTAATAAAAAATCATTTTGAATCTATCTGTTGTTCCATAAGTGTAATCTAACAAACTTGTAGATATTTCAACAAACTTCATATCAAATAATATTATAGACAAGTATTCATATTTTAAAACATGTTGTAATTTTAATCTTTCTAATAAGTGTAGTACAATACCCAAACAATTTGATATTAATATTAAATTAATATCAGAATCAATATCTAAATTTGACAAAATCTTGTTGATAACAACAATCAAGGATTTGAATTTCTTATGATTTAAAGTATAAAATTTTTCAATCCTTTCTAAATTTGGCAAACTTACAGGATTATCAACAAATTTATTATTATCTTCTGTCTCGTTATAATATTCTAAGTTCAGCTCTCTGCAAAACAATTTAAGTTTGTTAAAGGATAACTGTAAAGAATTATAGTCTTGTAATTTTTTATTTTCAGTCAATATATCAACAAAACTTTTTAGTGGATCTGGAATTGTATCACCACCTATAGATGGTGTTACAAATGGAATACAAAGATTAGTTTGATTGCTTGCTTTTTTGGTAGCGCCGTTATTAATACTATTATGATTGTTGTCTCCTACATGATAACTAAATGATGATCTTGGTGTACCACATGGTGTTGTATCTTTAGATCCAACCATTTGAATATTTGGTATACTGCTATTATCAAATTGAGACACATTTTTACCATTGGCCAGCATGTTAGAAATATAATCTTTTTTAGGTCTTGGAACATTTATAAACTGAGCAGCAGAGTCAGAAATATCATATTTATATTCCTCTAAAACAGAAATTCTATCTGTTATCTCTGGGTATCTAGTGATTAAATCTTGTCTTAAAGCTTCATATTGGGCAACATTTAAAGTTGTGTTAGTTTTATGATTCTTATAATTTGGATTCAATAATTTTTCTAAATGAATCTTGGTTATATTTGTTTCTTCTTCATTTCCAAATTGTAATATTATTAATTTATCAAGTAAAGCTAAGATCTGTCTTATTTGCATTCCTATTTTAAAAGTAAATCTCCAATTCTCAATGTAAGTCATTATAAAAGTTAATAAATTAGCTTCATCTATAATTTTCTTGAAATTATTTATACAATTAAGAATAGCTTCATTTGCTTTTGCTTTATTTTTATCAGTTTTATTTAAATACTCTAAACAGGAACAAAGCATAACATATAAAATTGTTGTTGACATTTTAACTAATTTATTATAAGCAATAACATTTTTATCAGTTTCATTCATAGCCAAAGTCATATGCTGTTTTAAAAAGCTAATAACATTAACAGAATCCTTTTCAATCAATTCAAAATTATTCAATAAAATTTGTTTCACTAGATAGTCCAATTGTAAAGACTCATCATTAACAGCATCTTCACCAGTAACATTCAATCCAACAAATCCACCAAGTGACTTATGCAAAGTCTGGAAAATTAAACCAAATTCATTAAAGTTCAACTCATTCATTGATATAATATCCATGCCTTGTTTTGCTTCTTGATCTTTAACAAACCATATCATTTCATCAATTAGTGGATATTTTCCATACCCACCTTCTAATAAAACAAACCAATTATTAATTTCCAATAAAAAACCATTGTATGAATTATATTCCCAGTCTAAAATGGCTTTGTTAATTGGTTTAAAATCAATTCCATCAGTGGACATAGAATGTATATCATTATTCTCTATTGAAAAAGATATTTGATTCGCTTTTCTCTTTAGTTCATTCTCTAGTCTTGAATTAATTGGCATATTATAATCCATATCGCTCATTTTCAGTAATGGTTTCTTTTGTTGTTTAAATTTAACTTGGGGATTTGAATCCTCTCTTCTTTCATCAGAAGTTGGAAAAGGCATCATAGGCTTGTTAACAAATATTGGTGATTTTGATATAGGTATGGGAGATCTTGTTCTAAAATCATCATCTTCAATGGCAGGTGTCTCTCTTGGTGATGTTGTAATTGGAAGACCATCGATCTCATCAATCTTGAGAAATAAATTTGGATTTTCATCTTCTTCATGCATACTGTCATTACCATCCTCATCTTTTGTTAATGTATCATTAGATATTGTTGGTGAAAAATCATTCTTAGAATGTGAGCTTTTATTACTATTATTTAATGTTGGAGACATCTCTGGCCATGACAAAGTTGGAGTCTTTCTTAATAAAGATGATCTTCTTGAATGTGTATTTCTAGATGATGAAGATGATGATGATGAGGAGGAAGAGGAGGAAGAAGGGGAAGTTGCTGGTGAAGTTGAAGAAGCAATATCAGAAGCAAGATTTGTTTCTGGGACTTTTTCTGATAGTAACTTTGAAAGCTCTGACATAAGTTCATCTTCGCCAGGAGTTTTACTTAAATTATCATTATTATTATTAATATTGTTGTTATTGTTTGCTTTGTTTTTATCTAAGAAAAAATATGATTTGGCTGTAGGTGTGAAAGGGGGTGTTCTTGGAGAAGAAAAATCATAGTCGTCATCTATTGGTTCCTGTTCTTCCATATGATCATATTTTTTATTAACCATTTTAATCATTGATATATTCTCAGATTGTTTAGGTACATTTCCAAGATTTAAACTATTGTTGTTTTTGTTCTGAGTATCATCATTTTTATCAGTATCTTGATTTATTGAATAATAGTCTGCAAGATTTAGCCGATCTTGTAACTCTTTTGGCATTATATAAATTAATGTATATTTACCTAAAATTAATTATATTATGTTGTTTGGTTTTGGTTATATGTCATGTTCTTGCAAATCAAAAAAAAAAAATACATATCTTAATTAT
This sequence comes from Hanseniaspora valbyensis NRRL Y-1626, assembly GCA_001664025.1. Classification (NCBI taxonomy): domain Eukaryota; kingdom Fungi; phylum Ascomycota; class Saccharomycetes; order Saccharomycodales; family Saccharomycodaceae; genus Hanseniaspora; species Hanseniaspora valbyensis. Next base: position 32,481 of record LXPE01000035.1, read on the forward strand.
TTCACCTAAGTGTCTGATTTATGTTGTAGCTTTTTTTTCTATATTTGGTGTTTTTTTTTTTGGTTTATTCGTCATGTAATATTATTTATTATGGTAGCGTTGTATGATTTAAATAAAACTAGTAATTTATTTTTACTTTTTAAAAAAAATTACT